>PVLD010006858.1:0-96582 GCA_004027595.1 Dinomys branickii | reverse complement strand
GTTCACAGTGTAAACTGAAAGTTCCAGGGCTGATGGGAGCCTCCTTTTCCCCTCCCCACCCGCCACAGGGACCGCCTCCGAACCACAACCAATGTCCTGGGAGACTCCCTGGGAGCCGGCATCGTGGAGCACTTGTCACGACATGAACTGAAGAACAGAGACGTTGAGATGGGTAACTCAGTGATTGAAGAGAATGAAATGAAGAAGCCATACCAGCTGATCGCCCAGGACACTGAAACTGAGAAGCCTCTGGACAGCGAGACCAAGATGTAGATGAACACAGAGATGCTTCCTTGAGCACCAGCGGCATGACACCATCCTGAAACATGTCCATCTCGTTCGGCTCATTCTGCCCAGTGAGCCCCTCCCCCCCTCCCCACTCTGATAGGACTGGAAGGAGGAAGGTGCACCCCAGAATGAGGGAGGGTTTGGTGGCAGCCAAACGGTATCATTTTCATCCCACCTTTGCAATTTGAAAATCATCTCCTATTACTTTTACCTAATAAGGTAATAGGATAAAAAATCATCTCGATCAGGTCTCACAAATTTATGTGGAACAGGATCCCACAAATGTGACTGTTTTGTAAGTTGAAGAATCTAACAAATAAGCCAAACTATTTTAAGTCAATTTTCAGATTACAAAAACCCTTCCGAACATTAGCCTCAAAACGTAGCACCTCAGTGTAAAACAAGCAGCTGTCGGCTGGGTGGTAGCAGAATATTTTTCCCTCTCTCTGCTGACCTGTGTCTTCACTTGGTTGGGAGGGGGAACCTGTACAGACACATCCCACACGGCTGTGAGGAGGGACAGCAAGTGGCATTTCCATGGGGCCTTGAGCAAGTTGCATGTCAGCTCTAGGCCTTGGTGTCCTTATCTGTCCAATGAATGACTTCCCTAGATGCCTTTACGGTCTCGCTAGCCCAGGCTTCCTGTGACATCACAAAACAGCCTGCCCTCAATTTCCCCATGGAATACCCTGCACCAAACCTATCAGTCGATGGAGTATGGGGCTCTGAGAAAGAAACCTTAATGGAAGTGAATATTTCTGCATTGGGACAGGATAATGCGTGGTTCCCCAGCTTCTGTCTCCAAAACATTAATTATGCAAGTTGTCAGGTAGAGGGCCAGTCCAGGAGAGGGATTATTCAGGCAGCTCTTTGCCTAAGTATTTCCACCAGGAGAAGTATCCCCTTCTTTCCTCCTCTCCCCAACCTGAAGGGACTGCTCTGGGGAAGATGTCTCCCACCACTCAACTGACGAAAGATCTTTAGGAAACAAACAGAGCAGCAACTAGCAAGGGTGCTCGTGGTCTTGCCATCGAACACTACAGAGGTAGGGAAGCCGCGCTCATGACTGACCTTAAAGAGAGAATTTTATAGTACAAAAGTTTAGGTCTTCCTTAAGGAAAAATAAAGAAGAGCTTCATTTGGGTCTTTTTTTTTTCTAACCTGAAACATTTTTTTCTTTTCAGTTTTGAATCATTCCCCCCAAGAAACATACAAAAATATTACTTCTTCCATATTTTTGAAGAAGTCAAACCAATGCACTATCCAGGTCCAAGAAAATATTTTTTACTTTAATCAGGTCTTAGAGAAATGACATACTTCTTCGTGTTGAAATCCCACTTACCAAATCATTCAAAACTTGTGGCTAGAGCAGAGTTTGCTTTAGTCTTGTCTGTGTGCCTAAGAGATCCAGTAGAAGACAAACCCGTAGGAAGATACACCGAGGAAGTTCCAAGGAAAGACAGGAGTGGCATTAGTTTCAGGCAAGGCATCTCCCAGGTTGAAAAGATTAGTTTTCATCCCCTAAAAGAATATTCAGTCGAAGACACTCAGTGGGAGCCCTCAGACAGTACCAACTGTGTTTGAGCTTCTGCTGGGAAGTGGCGAAGAATGGACTTAATTATGCTAACAACTGAAAATCTAGACCTGCACCCTCTGATACACAATTAGAGATTTTTTTATAGAGACCCTGAGCACCACGTGCATACAAAAGTTAACATTAGGCTGTGATAGAGTAACCGCATAATGCTGAGGCTCTGTTTGGGAATACACTACACAAGTTAATGTACGAGGCTGCCATCACACTAGTAGAGCAACAATTAATTGTGTCAAAATAATTCTATTACACAGTGTGATGTTTTTTATACTAACCTTTTCTTATGAAAGCAGGTCCTTTAGGGCGATCCTCTGGCCGGGCCATCACAGGTTCTGCATATACACGCGCCTAGTGTGGACCAAGAGGCGTTACTGTATAGGTGTATTTTCAATAAAGAAAAAATAGTTTTACATTAATATGCTTATGTGTGGTTCTTCTTTTCCCTGAAGGAAACTTAGTTTTCTGTTTGTGGAAGTATTGCAATGAGCTCAGGGCAAGCTGGGGAAGGGTGCCCCGCGGCAGCATGAAATCTTGGCAGAACACACTGAGAGATCAGCCCCAAGGAAACAGTAAGAGCATGTGCTCCTGTGAGCCACTAAAACTGAAGGTGGGAGCTGGAAGAGGTGAGGGAACCAGCCTGCACTTACTTGTCCAGCTCAGATTCAAATTTCTCAGGTAAGTGGAATCATTTTCATGTTAGGATTGGTAAAGTGTAATGCAACCATGGGACTCTTCCAAAAAGTGATTTCTGACCTTCAAATTAAGCAGATTTATCTGTGTAATTGCTGCTGCCATTTTGTGAAAAGAGCTGAGTAAGAGTTCAAGGGATATCTCAGAACCCGCCATGGTGCCAGTGAACCTCTCTTTTCATAAGACAGACTTACGGATAACTCCCTCCCCACCTGCTTTTTCGTAAAGAACTGACAGGCATTATCATGAAATCTCCAGAATGAAGTTATGTCTAGAGACCCTTTCATCTGACCCTCTACCCCAAGGGGACAGTCGCCTAGAGCAAAGGCTCTAAAGTCAGGCCCATGACCTCTAGGTCACCCATGTGAAGACTCCAATGGGTTTACAGCCCTTGGAAGTGCGAGGAAAATTCTGTGCGTTGGCCTGATTCTCCGGGTGAAATCCTTAGACTCCATCAGTTTCTCCACAGGCTCTTGAAACCACCTCCCAAATTGCAAATCCACTGTACTGTATTTGATCCATACATTCTAACTTTTTTCAAGGCATACAGTACGTAATATTCATGCAGCCAATTAGGAATAGGAAAGAGGCTGCTGAGAGTCCAGAGGAACAAAACCTGGTCCCCTGTGGAAACCAACATCGGCATGCCTGGGACAGTCTGGTCACTGAGAAGCCACCTGAGGGGCCGCAGGCCACTAGGTCCAGGGCCCGCCGGGCTCCCTCAGGCGGCGACCTCTTGCCTCCCCATCTGCAGCCTAGGATTTTGCGCTGGTGCCAGGTGGAGACTCTCTCGTCCGCCTGGGAAAGATTGAGGTAGTGGTTAAGGAGCAGGGCAGCTCGATTCCAGAGTGATCAGAACAGAAAAAGCAGGCGCAGTTCTCTATACTTCGGAGTCACAAATCTGCTCACAAATGGAACTGTGAAAAGTGAGTAAACGCATTTCGTAATTATTTTTAAGGCTCTCGACCCTCAGAGGGGAGGGCCTACGCCTTTCCGTTCACACATCCCTCCTGTCACCGCCACTGCCCGACCCAACCAGGATTCCTTTTCCCAAGTGAAAAACCTCACTTTACCAGTAAAATCCTCTTTCCTGGGCCTCTATTCGCATATACCACATTGCAAACAGAAATGGAAGAGCTGTTAATTGCACGGGTCTGAAGGGAGCGTGGAAGAAGGGCTCCTTTCCCGCTGGAGGGAGGCTTTGTGACCGATTCTGCCGGGGTCGGCACACAGCCTCTTTCCGGGCGGCCCGCCGGGCCCTTGACCCGAAGCTGCTGTCAATCATCGGCGGCCTCGGGGCGTAGCGCTCCCCCTTCCTCCACCCGGGTGGTCCCAGAACTAGGGCAACAATGCCCAGCTCTGTGTGGCCTCGTCCTGGGGCCAGAGCAGTTGAGAGGTGTCACGCCTAGGGCAGACTCCGAATGAATAAGCCGACACAAAGAGAAGAAGGAAGGAAGAACAGAGGCAGCTGAGGGGTAGCGTCCTGAAAGGGAAAGTGGAGATGAGCAGTTGCTAGGCTCAGCGAGGCGGGGTCCGGGCGGGCGATACCCAAAGTGACCACCAGGGGGAGCACGAAGCCCACGCTGGGCCGATTTCTCAGGAGCCGTAGGAGGGGCAGAGAGCCATTAGTCTATGAAGACAATCAGGCTGGTCAAAACTCCTCACCGGCCCCCAGTTCACGTTTCTCTCCGGTCACCTTGTTTCTGCATTAGCCTCTCCAAGAGAGCGCTCTGTTTGCGCTGTTTTCTGGGCACCCTCTGTCCTTTCTCCCTTGTGTTTTTCTCGCCTCTGTCCCCCACCTCTCCGCATCCCGCTGGGGTGTCTCATCTTCCCACTCAGTCACTTTTCACATTTCCGGGCAAGGTAGTGTGGCGACACTTTCCAGCGGCTACACCTTATCCTGCCCACAAACTTCTTTCTCAACTTTCAGTTCTGAAACGGTCACATTTTGTCGAATTCTGCTCCTTCTATGTGAGGTTGTCAAATAAAATACAAGACACCCAGTTAATTCTGAATTTTGGGTCCATAACAAATAATGTTCTAGTATAGATGGTAAATAACAAGGTGTAAGTGTGAACAGTATGGCGTTAGCCCTGCGTTTCTGTATGTGAATCTGGTAACCCTACATCCAAGTGGCAGGAACTGAGAAGGACTGATGTTTGCCCTGGAAAGGGGCAGAACGTAAATGAGAGGATTTGTATGTTTGGAGAGGGGGCATTTCCTTCATAAACATTGTTCCACTTTTCACTGTCTCTCCGCAGGCTTTCTCACGCATGCTTTTAAAAGCCCAGATCTGAGCCTTCCTACTATTTCCTTGGTCTGGAGACTTTATCACTCAGCCTGTGCTTGTGAATCTTGTGACCACAGCCGAAAAGCCTGATGGATCGCCTTTACGACCTCACAGAACTGTCTTAAATAAGTTTTCCTTTTCTTCCTTTTTGTATTTACTCCTTCCCTGTCTCATTCCTTATTTCCACACCGCCAGCCCAAGATAAAGTGTTCACCAATCCATCACAGGGCTCACAAATTTGACACTCGTGTACTTTTTTCCAATGATAGACACTGTTTTTTTTTCATTTGGGGGCAGCTTTTAGAAAAACACCCATGTTATTTTTCATGGATTGCTATTCAAAGATAATCATTGTCCAGCCAGTATAAAGTTGGGAATGAGGCATCGCTTAAAGGTTTTTACAGAACTCCAGCCTCCATGGATGGGAATAATTCCTACAAAATACCCTTCTGTAAGCCATGGCTGAAGGATGTGAGAAGCAGTCTCCAACTAGTACTGCAGGAGGAAACAAAATGAAATCATACTCTTTCCCAATAATGACAGAGACACACCACATTACAGGTAGCAGATGCAGAGCAGCAGGTCTGACCCTGAAAGATAATGTCAGGTGGCCACTTGGGGATTTCTTTTCCCACTCTACAGGGTCAGGCATCATAAAAAGTCCTGAAAGCAGCTAGCCAGGAGCTTCAAGGCAGCGCTGTCCCAGGAGAAGATGAAGACCCTAATCCCCTAGGGTTTTTGTCAGCAACGCAAATTTGAAATCTGTCACCACATTCCACCACCTCAGCACCGCAGTGCCTTAAAGAGGCACTTTTCCTTTAAGCCCCTGAGGGGCTATTAAGCAACAAGATAGAAAACAAATTCGAGCACACGCTAGGTCACTACCCTAGCTAGACTTTAAGAAGCTTTATGCTTCCTAAAGCCTAGGGGCCTTAGCTACCAAGTAGTGTTGGAATCCAGACCGCAGTGATGGGTTAAATCCCCGGTGTGAAACACAAATTTTCCTCTTTCTTCCTCTCCCTTCCCCTCCCTTCCTACCTTTCCTTCTCTCTCCTTCTTTGTACTAGAGATTAAACCCAAGGCCTTCACACTGAGTGACTTCCCCAGCCCTTTTTCATTTTGAGATAGGGTCTTGCTAACTCACTAAGTTGCCTGGGCTAGGCTCAAACGTGCAGTCCTCCTGCCTCAGCCTCCCTGAGTGCTGGGATTACAGACACATGCTACCTCACCGGCCTAGACCTGAATTCTTGAGCAATTTGTCAGGGCCCCTGGACAGTGATCTTGCACCTCCGAGCTGCCCCCTCCACACCCCTTCACATCCGGTTGCCCTGTGTGGAAGGGGATGTTAGGTCACAGTTAACTAAGCTGCACAGAGGACAGGCTAAACCTCCGCTTCCTTGTGGTCAGTGGGCATGACCACACCTTTTCCATGATGTTGTAAGGAAAATTAAAGACAATCTACAGGATTATGTATTATATATGTGTGCAAATAATATAGATAAAATTCTCAGCATAGTTCCTGGCATTCGGAAAGATTCTGAATATGCTTAGAACAAAAAAAGACTCAGCAGCAGGGGAGGAGCCTGAGGGTGGAGCTGGATGGAGCCCGCTGTCTGGAAGGAGACCACAGCCCTGTGTCCTGGGGCGGGAGAGGCCTTGGCCAAGGCCATCACCCTGGAAACCAGCTTCCCGAGTCTGCCAGGCCTCATCCCGAGGGCCCGGGCCACCCTTGCCAGCCTCCCCCAGGCCTTTGTCAAGCCTGGCTCTCCCAGCAGCCCGAGCTGCGCGGAGGTTTTGTGACTGGCACAATTCGACACTCTGAGGAGACCACCCAGCTTCCTCTCCCAGAGTCTCTGGAGGACGGAACTGTCCCCTGTGTTCCAGCAACCTCCCCCTCTGCACAGCCCTCCCGCTGTCCTCCGTGGCCAAGGGGATACCGGGGCCAGTCAGTGGGAACCCAGGGGTTGCAGTGCTCAAGCTCTGTTGGAGCGCTAGGCCCCGCTCCGTGCCTGGGATGCTGCTGCCACCCTGTGGCAAAGCCCTGATGGCCTAGAGCAGCCCAGGACAGACTGGGCAGCATCAAGGCTATATCTGCCTGTCCTGTCGCTGGAATACAGAGGGGACATGTGGTTCCTTCCCTAATTTGGTTAACATACATTTACAGTGTCTACTATGTTCCAGGGACAGTAATAGACAATTGTCAATAAAACCCTTCTTCATGATCTAAATTTCAATGCAGTACATGTGCAATATAGGATGTTGTGGACTACACGATGTCCCACCCCCAACAGTCATATATGTTCAAATTCCGGTCCTCCATGGACCCTGTCTGGACATAGACTTTTGGAAGTGAGTAAGCTTAAATGAGGTCACAGCGGTAGGGCCCTAAGCCATTTGGGTTCTTGGCTTTGGCGGGGAGAGGCTGTCCGTGAGCATGCACAGAGGGAGGGCCACAGTGAGGAGGCAGCCAGGAATAGGGCCCTGGAGAAATCGGTCACGCTGTGGGCTAATCTGGGGCTTTCAGCCTCTGGAACTTCAAGAAGTTTAAGCCACCCAGCCTGTGGTATACGGCTGTGGCTGCTGTATGGATCCAGCATTATCATTGCTATGAAGAACAGTAAAGCTGGGTAAGAACTGGTGAGGGACTGGAGCACTATTTAATTAGGGTTAACAAAGGCTTCCTGAGGAAGTGCTGGGTGAGGAAACACCTAGATGAAGGCGGCCACAAGCCTGTGGTTGCAGAGGGAAGCAAAAGCCTACGCAGAGACCCACGAGTGCAGGACGGGCTGCACTGTGCCTCTGAGGAGGAGGTCAGTGTGGCTAGTGGAAGGGGACAGAGTCAAAAAGGGACTGAGGGCCCATCTGGTATGATCTCACAGACCCTGGGGAGGGTGAGGAGTTCATTCTAGGTGTGATGGGGTGATGCTGGGGGCTGGAGAGCTAAGCACTCCTTTGTTTAGGGTTGAATGTGTCTCCAGCTCAGGAGATGAAGGTGCGAAGGGTTTAAGGGGTGAGTAGGTGAGGGGGCTGCTCCTTCATGGGCTGTTCTAAGAGAGACCTCAGGCAGCATGAGGCCCTGCCCGCCAGCCTTCTGCTACAGAGTTTTTCTCTCCTTTGGAAGATTTGGCGCTCACCAGATAACTGGACCTGCTGGTACCTTAACTACGAAAAAATTAATTTCCATTCTTTGTAAACGACCCAGGTGTTTTCTTCCAGCAGCATAAAAGTTAGACAGTGTCTCACTCACATGCCTCTTCCAGGTTGACATCCCAGTCTTTTCCCATGTGAGGAGTCTCCAGTGGGTAACACAGCCGCTTTCTAAGTAAGTGCTTGGCACCTTTCAGTACAATACCCGAGTCCTGCTCCCTCTCCCCCAGCTACCAGGCAAGGTCCCGGTCAGACAGGCTGGCTCTGAACCTGACGTCCTCCTGACAGGAGACAGAAAGAAGCTCAGATGCGAAAGCTGCCCCCGTGCTGGCACAGGGCACTCAGCACCATCGGGGGTGGAGCCAGACCCTTCTTTCCACAGGGCTCTGGGTTTCTCTCACGCCCGTCCCCCAGAGCCAGGCACTTCCCTCACGGACTCCCGTCTTTTCCCAGCTGCCCTGAACTGGAAAGATTGGATCGTCTGTTGTGCACATCTCCTTCTACCTGAATCTCCCAGTGAAAACCTTGAACACTGGCTCATTAGGCCTGGCTTCTGATAAATAAGGAAGGAAATTAGGGAATTTAGAAAATCTTCTCCCTCCATAATACCTAGCCTCCTCAAACCTATTACCTGGAAGTGGGGTCCTATTTTTGGGGCCAGGGGTGTACTTCAGGGGCAGCACACTTGTCTAACATATGTGAAACTCTGGTTTTCATCCCCTGTATACATCACACACACACACACACACACACACACACACACACACACACACTCTCTCTATTTTGAGAATCAGAACCTGAACACTGTCAATTTCCTTCTACTGTAATTATCCTAACTTGTTCAGACAAATGAGTAGCATTGACTAACTTAGCCAAAGTACATTAGGACAAGCAGAAGGGAAAATCATAACACATCCCCCTCCCCAAATATTATGTCATGATTGAAAAATGAAGCCTGGTAATGGAGAACTATTCACTGGGGTTCTTTTTCATACAACAGATTTTTCAAAAAGACTGGTTTTCCACCTCCCGTTTCTCCCTTTGAGATGTATTCATTTACAAGTTCAGACTTCTTCAACCTTTTATGCCTGGCCTTGTTTTCCTCCCATAATTTCCTCCACTTTTTCCTCTGGGGCTGCGATCCACCCCAGGTCATGCCGCCAGGTCGCCCTGCACCTCTTCAATGCACTGTAGAGGCCGCGTGAGAGAAAAGTCAGGGTCCACACTGGGGCAGGAGAGGAGCACGTGGAGTTCAGACGGTCAGGGAGCCGGGGGGGCCTGGGCCTTCTAGGCCCCCCAGGGGCAAACCTGGATCTCCCCTGGTCCTTTCATCACAGAAGAGCTTTATTAAAAAGAAGAGAGCAGGCTTCAAGTGAAATTAATGGGAGCCTTTTCAAATCCCTCCCCCTGAAGATCAAGAAAATCCTTGGCCTAGGAAAGAGGTCACCATTTGCCACCCACTTCCTGCCATGCGGAAGGCAGAGACCAGCATGGCAGTAGTACCTCCTCTCTGACTCCCATTCATGCAGGAAAATAATCAAGCAATGGACTGAAGCAGAGCAGAGAAAGACTAAGATTCAGATTGCCTCAGGCTCAGACTAAGCGGATGCAGACTTGTTCCGCCTTGTACCTGCTGTGAGCGGCTGAGACCTGGGTCACCCCAGGCGTCGCCCCAGGCAGTTAAACCTGCACCTGCCCTGGCTTTATAGTCAGAGGTTCCTGGTCCACATCAGACCTGTCCTCTTAGGCACTGCACAACCTGGGGCAATAACTTCACTTCAGTAAACCTAGCGTCCCCTGCCTAGGAAGACAGTGTCAGACTGAAAGATGCTGGTGGAGACACCACCTGGTCACACTTGGCCTGCGCCCACCATACGTGTGTTCAATAAACCGCAGCGTCCCCAGGGCTGAAAACCAGTGCACCGGTGCAGCCACGCTGGCTGTCTACTGTCCTGTCACTTCTGATTAGTTAGCAGTAAAGACTTTGCAAACTGTCACTTCTGAATAATGTTACCACCAATGTCAATGGTGCCTTAGTTTTCAGTCTGTCTCTTGTGACTGTGTCTGAAAAGATCTTGCCACAAGAGGGCAGCAAACTACCTCCTTTGTACTTAACCCGCTCTGAAGTCTCACCAGTCTACTGAAATATTTCCATATACATCATTTGGGCTGAAGCCGGCCTGAAGAGGGTTGCTGCACGGGGCAGTTGCTGCTTCCCAGAGGAGCAGCCTGACCTGCTCTTTCCCATCCACGGCATAAATCTGCAGGGGGCGTTTGGAGAGGCTGGGGCTCTCTTCATGAGCCACAGGATATTTCTCTGTTGCCGATTTCTCTTCCTTCTTTTGGATCCACTGCTCCCCTTGACTAGATGGAGTCCCCCTGCCACGCTTCTCTCCCCTCCCCCCGACTTCCTAGCCCTTAGACCGAGATTCAGACAGCTTACTGGTTTTCCATTTCTATCCACCTAAAGCGTCATCTGCTCCGCAGTCAACGCCCCCACAGGCCAGGCCAGGACCCTGAAATACTCAACTCCAACCTACTCAGGCTCCTACTGGTCTATAGGGAATCAGACCAGGGTCCTGGGTCTAGCAACCAAGTCTCTATCAGTACAACTTATCTGAATGCTGCAAACGTGCTGAGCACAGAGTGAGCAGCTGCGTGTGTCCAGGAAGGGAAGTGAGGCTAGCAGTTCTGTGACTTCGCAGACCAGCCCTGGTCCCAGAGGGGAGTTAAGTTCTGACTCTGTTGTTCAGTAAGCGCGTGACCTTAGGTGGGTGTTACACCTCTCCGAACCTCAGGTGGGTAGGACGGGTACAATAATACTTACCCTATCATGGTGACCTGCACAGAGCAGGTAGTCACAAAACAGCAGGCATTATTATTATAAGACTGGCTCAGGGATTATGTATAAACAGACTCAAAAGAGAACACAGCCCACCGTGGTATGGAGTAAGATGCTAAGGGCTCAGAAGAACTGGAGTGCAAGAAAATTGCTCCCTTCCTCGGGGAACTATGAGACTCATAGACTGAAAAAATGCTTACATAAACTCTGTTTTAAAACAATTCCAGTTCCCTAGTGAGTGGCACTTATTACCTTGAAAGTTAGGGAGTCAGTCCTCACAGCCCCTCCCTCATCTCCCAGGGATCCTCAGGGTAATTCTTCAGAGAGGACATCTGACCCTCCAGTCCGTCTCATTCATAATCAGGTATCAACTCACTGATCACTGGGCCACCTACTGTGTACCATCCAAGCAGAGAGCCATGAGGGACAACAATTACACAAGTACTGACATTCGTGTGATGAGTGCAAAGAGGTGAGGCGGGGCATCACAGTGAAGCCCCAGTGGAAGCTTGGTCTGTCTTCCTCTCCCCAGTTCTGCAAGGCAGCAGGGCCAGAAACACTGCCTGTGAGCACCAGAATGCCTGGACTACAAGCAGGAGTCCTCTGGGTTTTCAACTGCTGGTTTTAAGGCTTAGTGCCTCTTCCACATCAGAAGTGTCCTCATGCAGTTGAACTATAAAGTTCTCTTAGCACATACAATATAAAAACCCTTAAGTACAGGACAGGAAAGTGTATGTATGTACTGAGAACCTGTTACAAACCAGGTGTCTCCTGACAGCCCTGGGAATAGGCGTTATGCTATCTGCTTCACGTCTGGGAATGCTGAGATTCAGAGGATGTTAACTTAGTAAAGTTGTGACCTTAGTCCACACCCACACTCAAAGCCAGTGTTCTCCCCTAGTCTATGTAACTCTGGTCAAGCACTACACACACAGGCCTTCATTCAAAGCACACAGTGGGTAATCTGCTAGGTTAGTGTTTTCCAAACTGCAGGTTACCAGCTTAGTGGGTCCCAGCAAGCATTTCTTTCATTCATTTATTCCAATATTTTGGTGTTGGGGATGGAGGTGCTCTGCTGCTGAGCTTCATCCTCAGCCCAATATTTTTAATGAAAGAATGCAGTACTCATATGTGTCAGGGCACTGACTCAGGAGTGTCCACTTTGGTTGTGCATATTGGATTTTATTTTGACTTACATTTCGTGAGTAACACATTTAAAGCTGCTGATGATCAATAACCAATCGATAATTTTTTCACCTCACAAATTCAAGAGTTTCAGTGCCTTCCAGTTTCAAGAACTGGCCAGCTTCAAGAAACGTTCATCTTGAAGTCCAAACTGTTCCTTAGGAAGAGATGCTCGAGCTTCTAAAGCCAAGCGTTCCTCCACCAGGCATTTTCTGAATTCAGTTCCAGCTGTGCTGACATATGTTCTTCTGACCCAGCCCCCCAAATTGTCACACATTCTTGTGAATTGAAGAGGGGGTACCACCAGGCTAAGCTTCTAGTTGGCAGCCGTGTGTCCCCGTGATGTTTGACAAGTGAGGACACAGGGGTCCCCTGGCACAGCTCTGGAACAGAACCCAGCAGAGGAATTCCACGTCAACACTGACATCTGGTGGCCATCCAGAGGCAGACACCCCAGGGTCTTGAATTCAAAGGAGAGTGTGGCCCTAAGAGCCAGGTACCAGCAGTGACAGCAGCAGGATTGATCTCTTGTGTCCTGCACTCCTCCTGAACTACCTTCCTTCTCAGCAAGGTCGGGAGAAACAGGAGGATTTAGAACCACAAATAACCAGGGTCCCTCCTGTCACTAGATCTTGGGTAAAGTAAGAGTCGGCTGAAAAGTCAGAGTATAAAAACAATTGATAGTGGGACATGGAGTATCTTATTTTTGCTCAAAACAACTCCTTCGGTGTTAAGTACCAGATGTTGCTTCCACCCCCTTCCATCACTTTTTAAGGCATTCTCATCCTTCAGAGTCTGGAGCCTCACTGCCTACCACCATTGCTTACTTGAACTAATAGCTAATATTTGTGGCGAGGTCACTATGAGCCAGGTGTTCTGAGAGATTCACATGGTCAAACTCAAATCACATCAGCCCTGTGCGATGGACTATTACCTCACCCCATCTCACCGATAAGGAAAACAAGGTGGGGTTGAGGTTAAACAGGATGCCCAAGTCATCAATCTTCAAATGAAATTTTTAAACTCAACAACGGGGAACCAAAGAGCACGCTTCTAACCTCTGAGCTAAATTTGACTCTTTGACTCTTACTAAAATAGTAGCTAATGCTTATTGAATCCTTACATGCTGGGCTCTCTATATGTATTTTCTCATTGATCTTTACAAAACCCTTATGAAGTAGCTCTTAGAATGATCTCATTGTATAAATGAAGTTATGTGGTGGAGGTTAGATGACTTACCCAAGGTCAAGGGGTAAAGAAAAGATGAATTGCAACCTGGTTTGATTTTACAGTCTGGTACACAGAGCAGTCTCTCCCTGGAGAAGACATTTCCTTGCCCGATGGTTGACAACAGTGGCAGTGGTCAGACCCAGCTGATCAAGACCAGTCTGGCTTTTGTGACTGTACCGCAATGCAGCATCAAGGAGAGACAGAGAAGGCTCAGGTGACCGTCCAAAGTCGGAAGACGGGTGACAACAGTACTGATATTAACAAAGTTCTCAGTTCAGTGGCACCGCCCCTGACATGGCCCCTGTCACTCCCTTGACTTAACCCTCCCAGTGGTTTCTTATGACTCTATGATGAAGTCCAGCTCCTACGCAGAGCTCCGCAGAGCCCTTTCATACGCGCCCCTGCTGCCCTCTCCACCCTCACTCACAGTCCCCACCCACGTCAGGACAGAAGTGACAGCTCACTGGGCCTCTTACTTTATCCTCGTGACACTGCTCTCCTGGCGCTGGGCCTGGGTGGCAGGTGCTCTTCCTTGCCCAGACACCTCACCACCCTGCTCCAGCTGTCCTCCTGTAACTCCAACACTCTGCCCCTTCTTCCTCACTCCAGTGCCCGCTTCAGTGGGGGCATCATGAACCTTGGGAAGTCTTTCCAGACCTCTCTTTTATGCCCCCTTCGCCATGTGGTTACTATCACTATGGCACAGTATGTACAGATCACAGTGAATTACAAATGGCCATGGTGTTGGCATCTGTTTGGGTCCTATGCCACGCCCCTTCCCAATGTTTCTCAGTGCGTGTTGTAGACAGAGTTTACAAGAGAAGAGATTTAATACAGGACACATGATTCTTAGGATTAATTTTAATATTCACCCAAAGAATCAAATGCAAAACAGTGTGAGCAATCTGTCCACACACTGGAGACCCAAAGAGTCCAGCTGAGGGCCTGGATCCCATGGCAATGTCCTCCACGAGCCCAGCTGAAGACCTAGAGCCCATGGCAGTGTCTCCTGCAAGTCTGTATCAAGAATCTGCACTGAGAAGGCCCAGAGGTCCATGGTGGAAGCTAGAAAGTCTGCACCAGCAGGATGAAGGGTCTGAGCCAGGAGGCTGAGGGATCTGCACTGGAGCCAGGAAGCAATGCTCACAGTAAGAGCCAGAGCTCCCCCAAAGAGAACCACAGCCATTCTTAGTGATGAGGACCTGAGCTCCTCGGACAATGAAAACAGCGAAGTTCGTATCAGGAAAGCCAGCATGACAAGCTTCTCCAGGCGGATCAACAGCTCACCGTCTTCCTCGCCAGTTCTTTTTATGCTGCTGGCAACCATCCTCAGATGGGCCTTCCACACCCAGCATCACATTGATTCAGTTCAGCTGTGTGTTGAAAGTTGCCCACTAGTTCACCCACCACAACCTATCACTGGCTTTTAGGGTAAGACCCCTCATCATTTGGGACTTCCCTGAGAACTGCAGGCATCTGGTAGCTCTGATTCATGGTTGGCAAACTCTGATAAGCCCCTATCACTCTATCTTTCCTACTCCTCCCCATTCCTCACCTTCTTGTCTCTATCGCTATGACAGCAAAAATACGTTTGTCTTTAAACATCTCCTGGGAAGTCACATGATTTGAGGTAAAATTTCCTGGGTCAAAAATTACTAAAAGGTGGTTCTGACTCAAAGGGAATATACTTCACTTGAATTAGGCATTCACAGTGTTTATGAAATTTATATGCTGCACTTTGAACACTGTTGCTCCTTGGCTACCTGTCACAGGCAGCCTCCTGGAGACCCTGTTGGTGTCAGTGAGCTTCAGCTGCCTACCAGTGTCACGATGAGTCTGCCCAAGTGAGGGATCGAAGTGGAATGAAGGAGGAATCCAGAGAGACACAAATGTTGGTCACTTTGCCGGAGCAAGAGTAATACGATATTTGCCATTTTCTTCTTTTTTTTTAATTTTATTTTTAAGACATAAGAACCCAGAATAACACAGAAACAATACAGAAAATACCAAATTATAGAGAAGATAGGAGGGAATTGGCACTGGATGCTGTATACCATAATGTTATCTTCGTATTTGTTATAACAAAATCAACAAAGGAAATACCAAATTAAAGAGGGGACAGCAGGGAACCATCACTGGATACTGCATTACATAGTGTTGTCTTTGCATTTGTTAACACAAAAACAATAAAGGAAACACAAAAGTACAGAGAAAATAGTAGGGGGCCACCACTGGATATTGCATTACATAATGTCATCCCCGCCCCTATCACTCAGTTATACAGATGATGGCTCGTTCAACTACTCAATTCCCTCCACTTCACCTCCCGTTGTTCTACCACCTGTCCGTGGTCTTCCCACTGGTAATAACTGCACTTTTGGTTTATTTACTCCCTCATGCTCTTACTTTGGGCAGAGACTTGGCTGCTTCTAACTGTGCTGTATAATACGTGGGTGTACACAAATTGCTATGGCAGGAGGTGGAGAAGCACCCTTTGGCAAGCTCTCACAGCCGTCGGGTGTCAGGTCGGGTAGGAGAGGTTACGCAACTAACCGCCAGGCCCTGTCAGCGCATCCGTGTCTATAGGCTCAGGCGAGTCTTCAAGGCCATCCCGAGGGCTGGGCTGGGCAGAGCGCCTGGTATGCCCCGGAGGCGAGGTGGAGTGCCTGGCCTGCCCTGGGGGCCAGGAAGAGCTGGGGGGGGTCGGAGCACCTGGCACATCCCGAGGGCCAGGCAGAACTCTGGGGGCGGGGCACCTGGTACACACTGGGGCGGGGCGGAGACCTGGGATGCCCCAGGGGTCGGGCAGAGTAAAATTTCTTTAGTTATTTGTTTCTTTCTAATGAATTGACCATTACATTTCTAAAGTTCTGAAATGGCCAAAAGACCATAGAGAGATACCACTTTAGGCTCCTGCTTGAAACCAACAGCTTCAGAAAACTGCTGGCCTTGATTCAGGGCCATTGCCATTTTCTTCTTGACCAACTTTGTGAGGATGATAATTTTTTCTAGTTTCTTATTCTCCATTGTTAACACCAAAAACACAAGCAATAGACATTGAGTCCGTGTGGGGAGTAGGTGGCCATCCTGAAGACATGCCTTACATGTTTTAGAATGGTGCTGGGATTTAGAAGTCATACATGTTGAATATTCCACATTGCTGATCCATAGTTTTAGTGGGAAAGAAACAATTCCTACGTGAGTAGTGTTCTCAGTTTTCTTCAAATGAAAGTATTTGGTAATGCATGTTTCTCTCACTGGTAGAGCAAGGAGGAACCTGTTGAGATTTCTTTAACGAACATGCCACTCACCTCTCTGTTTTGAAGGGCAGTCATTCTTGGCATCGAGCCTTGTATCTTTACCCATGCCAGCACATAAAAGGGTTAAGTGTGGGACTCTGTTATGAAAAAGACTTGTGGAACTGTACCATCATTCCATTTATATTCAGAGGCACTGATCACTTTAATAAAAACACACACATACACACAAACCTTGCTTAAAACGATTAGCTTTGATAATGTGTGTAAGCAGAGCATTAACTTGTGTGTTCATTTTCTTCTTTCCGACCATACATATTAGAGAGTAGAGACGACAGAAGTAGGCATAAGGTGACTTTGAGTGATTTGGGGGCATTATTACAGACTGAGGCTGGGGAGATTTTTGTCTTTGTGACAAATTGAAGGAAGCCAGCAGAACAAATCTCGTTTCAGGAGTGCATTTTCACTTAGCTGCCCGCTAAATGGAGATGCATTTCTCTCAGAAAGAAAAATCAAAGCTCTTCAACTGGCTGAAGATAAAATGACAAATTTGGCTTCCAGCAATACATTCTTGACAGCTACTCGAATTTCAGGAAAAGAATATAAGGAAATTAAATTTGACAGAAATAAAGGGGAAGAAAAAAAGGAGGAAATTTTTTTCCAGTTAGAGTCTCAATATCTTTAAAGGATTTGGGGGCAATTCAATAACAGGCCACTTAGGCGTCTCCCTCACGTTTCCTAACAGATGTGCATGTTCTTTTAATGGAGCTGTCACCCTCTGGACAAGAGACGGTACCCACGTGTTAGTCCATGGATTGACTGCAGGCGACTTGCTCAAGACAACTAGAAAACAAACATAAGCCACAATCTGCCTGGAATGAACTGTACAGCTTTTCATCAGACTTCGTTTCTGTAAGCTCCCCGATACACTTCTATAGAACTCTTGCCGAAACTTCTTCTCTAGTTTGGGATTCAGACTAAGGAGCTTATTTGTTCCATGTTTGGAGAGCTGTATTTCCCTGGGTGACAGCAACTACTTAAACTTCAATTAAATAAGTTATTTGAATCAGTTATTTAAATTGGTTATTTTTTAAAATAAAATGAAATTAGGAGTTGATGCTTCAGTCAGTCACATTTCAAGTGCTCAGTAGCCACATGTGGCTAGTAGCTAGTGCATGCGTGGACAGCACAGATACTATATAAATATTACCATCACAATGGAAAATACTATTTCCTTGTTATCTCGGAGCTGATATGGGGATATAACAGTGTTGGAATCCGGTGGGTGAGGTGGCACAAACGGAAAGCAGCTGTGGAGGAGAGGCCGCAGGGGACATCTGTGATCAACCACAGGACAATTTGAGTGGTGAAATAATTGCTGATCACATACCCCATGTGCCCTGAACCAAATCTGAAAGAAACAAAGATGGGTAAATGAGATGTGGGCTCCTGCTCTCAGGAAATTCAGAATAGGATGAAAGAAACAGAAACACTTCTTACAAAACCACTTTAATACAGGCTACAATGCCAAAGGAGAGAACCAGGAGGAGCTCGTGGAACTTAATGAAAACTAAAGATGAGATTATCAAATGACTGGAGGACGGCAGGAAAAGGAGATCCGGGGTAGCAGAGGACACCAAAAGAGAAATGGCAGGAAGTGGAGAGGAACATGAGGTGGAAATGCTCACAAACACAAGCTGGGTGTGGAACCAAGCAAGCGAAGGATGAAGATCCCCAAGATTACCAATGACCATTTCTTATTAGTCTCCCCTACCACTATGTTTTGAAAGATGTTTACCCTTATTACATGAACTTATGGAACAAGTATAAATTCTTAAGTCAGAAAAACTTGGGGTTAAAAAAAAAGAAACTTGGGTTTGATCCCTGTCTTCAGTGCTGTGTAGCTTGATCTTAGGCAACTTACTTAACTTCGCTCAGCCTCCATTCCCTCCCTCATTTACACAACTGGGTCTTGTAAAGCTATTTCTTAGTACTGTCATGGAATTCAGTGAAATAATGTGTGTGAAAGGTGCGTAACAGACCTCCGGGAAGATGGCGACCAGATGAACAGCAAAGGAGGGATCCTCCCTGATAAACACCCCCAGCTCAAGACAGGTTTGGCAAGCGCGAATGCCGGGACCTCGGCTGGGAAGTTCAAACTGAACGTGTTTCTCTGAGCTGCTGGGAGAGAAGCGGCAGGGTGGCCCAAATTGTCGTGGTGAGACACAGAGACGCTCGGCGCGGCGGATGGGAGGAGGCTCGGCTGGGTCCGAGCACCCTGGGGGCACAGCCAGCTTGATTCCTGCCACCTCCCGAACCTGAGCGGCTCGCCAGCGACTGCGGCCAGAAATTGGCTTTTTGGCAGCTGCAGCGCAGGGTGGTTTTGGAGCTCGTGCACCTTGGGCAGGCTACGCAAATCCCGATCCGGTCCCGGCCCCGCAGCCAAGGCCCTCAGCAGCCTGCAGTCCGCGGCTGAGGCGGCGTGAGGAGCACAGAGGAGCAGAGCATCCCGCTCCCTCCCCCAGACCCGGAGACCGCGAGGAGAGCGGCGGGGAGCGGCGAATCGCGAGAGTAGCACAAAAAAACTGGCACTTTGGAACCATCCTGCCTGCAAGGACTCTGAAACTGGTGAGCTATCTGTGCTCGCAACCGGATCACCGAGCGGGGAAGGAGATCCGTCCCCATACCTGCAGGGAACCCTGGGAGGGAGGGGGAGTGGTCTTACACACACCACCTAGGTCTCTCGGTAGGGAGTAGCTCACCCCACAAACCAACATATGAACAGCCTTTTAAGCGGAACTCTCAGCAGAAAGCTTAAGGGACAGTCTCCCGAAGAGAAGGAGTCATTGGAGCAGCCTTTGCAACAGACCTTTGCCTGGTGAACTGCCTGGGTAATTTATTGCTCAATATTTTGAATCTGATACCCCAAAAATGGAAAGACATAAGAACAAAACGCAGTCTCAGAACTCAACCCCACCCAGAACAAGTCCTGGATGCGAGGATACAGGGGAACTAGGAGGCCACATACCTGCAAGTTCTGAAACGATTGCATCCGAAATGAAGAAACAACTCCATCAGGCCATAGAAGAGCTTAAAGCAGAAATAAGCCACATACCTGCAATGATCTCTCAGACAAAAAATGAACTGAAAACTATAATGGAAGAAATGTTCTGTACACATAGAGAAGAAATAGATAAAAGATTAGAAGAAAATAGGAAACAAATGGAAACGTTACAAGAGCAATTTAGGAATGAATTACCAAGAATGAAACAGGTGAAAATAGATTGCCAGGATTTGAAAACTTCCACTGAAAGCTTGCAAAACCGCTTAAATGAAACTGAAGATAGAATTTCAGACCTTGAAGACAGCATGGCAGCTCATGAGCATGAAAGGAAGGATCTCATAAAATCATCAAAGACCCACGGAAAATCAATCCAACAGCTGCAAGATGAGGCAAAACGAAATAATATTCGAGCAATAGGAGTCAGTGAAACAGCAGGAGACCACACATATGATATAAAAAGAATATTTGCTGAAAAAATAGCAGAAAATTTCCCAAACAAGGTAGAAGATACTGAAGTTCAGTTAATCGAGGCATATAGAACCCCAACGAGCCAAGGAAAACCACACACAGACATATAATAGTCAAGATCCCAGATATCCAGCAAAAGAACACAATATTAAAAGCTGCTAGAGAAATGAAACAGATCACCTATAAAGGAAAGCCCATCAGAATCACAGCAGACTTCTCAACAGAAACGAAGAAATCAAGAACTTGGAGTGAGATATTGCAGATTCTGAGACAAAACAACTTCCAACCCAGACTGATGTATCCTGCAAAACTATCCTTCAAAATCAATGGAGAAAAAAAATATTTCCATGACAAAGAACAACTGAAGAACTTCATGAGTGCCAAACCAGCATTGCAAAAAGCACTAAAAGATATTCTAGACAGAGAAAAAAGGAGACCACAATCACAAGAACAACGATAGAAATAGCTCCCTAAACAGAACAAGTAAGTAAACAGTCAGCAAAAGAAGGAAAACAACAACAAGTAAATAACATGACTGGAATAAGCCAACATATAATCATTATAACCATTAATGTAAATGGCCTCAATTCACCAGTCAAAAGGAAAAGATTGGAAGAGTGGATTAAGGAACACAATCCAATGATATGCTGTATACAGGAAACACATTTTACTCAAAAGGAAATCCACAGGTTGAAAGTTAAAGGTTGGAAAACTATTCTCCATGCAACAGGTCCCCAGAAAAAGCAGGGGTAGCTATTATGTTTGCAGACAATGTAAACTTCAAACCAAAAACAATCAAAAGAGATAAAGAAGGCCATTACATACTAGTTAGGAGAAAGCTGCAAGAGGAAGAAGTAACAATCCTAAACATTTATGCACCAAACAATGGAGCACCTAACTTTACAAGTCCAATCTTAACAGACGTGAAAAATCAAATAACTAATAACACTATTGTAATAGGGGACCTAAACACCCCTCTAACGCAAAGAGACAGGTCAACCGGACAGAAACTCAGCAAAGAAATAACAGACCTGAACCAAAAGTGTGAACAAATGGATTTAGTAGATGTATACAGAGTGTTCCACCCCACAACATCAGAATACACATTTTTCTCAGCTGCACATGGGTCTTTCTCTAAAATAGACCACATTCTAGCCCATAGAGCATATCTACCTAAATGCAAAAGAATTGAAATTATCCCATGCATATTATCGGACCACAGTGCAATGAAATTGGAAATTAATGACAGAGAGAACTCCAAAAACCGCATAAACACTTGGAAATTAGACAACAACCTCCTGAATAACCAATGGGTCCCACAAGAAGTTAAACAAGAAATTAAAAAATACCTACAAATAAATGAAAATGCAAGTACAACCTACCGGAATCTGTGGGATTCAATGAAAGCAGTCCTCAGAGGGAAATTTATAGCAATGAACTCATGTACAAAGAAAACAGAAAGAGAGCAAATAAATAGCCTAATGATACACCTCAAACTCTTAGAAAAATAGCAACAAGCCAAACCAAAAACCAGAAGAAGGGAGGAGATTATAAAACTCAGGGCAGAAATTAACGCAATTGAGATGAAGAAAACTCTACAAAAAATAAGTGAATCAAAGAGTTGGTTTTTCAAAAGAATAAATAAAATTGATAAACCCCAGCCAACCTTATCAAAAAAAGAAAGAACTCAAATTCATGCAATAAGGAATGAAAAGGATGAAATCACTACAGATTCGACAGAAATCCAAAAGATCATTAATACCTACTTTGAAAATCTTTACCCCCATAGGATAGAAAATTCAGAAGAAATGGACAGATTCCTAGAAAGGTACAAATTACCAAAGTTGAATCAGGAAGACGTAAAAATCCTGAACAACCCAATATCAACTAATGAGATTGAAAACGTCATTAAAAACTTACCAACAAAGAAAAGCCCAGGCCCTGATGGATTCACAGCAGAATTCTATAAAACATTCAGAGATTTAATGCCAACACTCTTCAAACTCTTCAACGAAATCAAAAAGGAAGCAACTCTCCCTAACGCATTTCTGGAGGCAAGTATTATACTGATACCAAAACCAGAGAAGGACCCAACCAAGAGAGAGAACTATGGGCCAATCTCTCTAATGAACATAGATGCAAAGATACTCAACAAAATACTAGCAAATATATTACAGAAAATCATAAGGAAAATTATACACCACGACCAGGTAGGATTCATTCCAGGAATGCAGGGATGGTTCAATATTCGCAAATCAATAAATGTAATACACGATATTAATACAGTCAAAGACAAAAAACACATGATCATCTCAACAGATGCAGAAAAGGCTTTCAATAAAGTCCAACATGCATTCATGTTAAAAACCTTAGAAAAAATAGGAATAGATGGCCTCTACCTCAATCTGATCAAAGCCATCTACAACAAACCAACAGCCAACATCATACTAAATGGACATAAACTGAAAACTTTCACTTTAAAGTCAGGAACAAGACAAGGGTGTCCATTGTCACCACTCCTATTCAACATAGTTCTGGAAGCATTAGCCAGAGCAATCAGACAAGAGAGAGAAATAAAAGGAATAAGGATAGGAAAGGAAGAAGTCAAACTATCACTATTTGCAGATGACATGATGCTATACATGGAGGACCCCAAAAACTCCACAAGAAATCTCCTGGAATTAATTGACAAATTCAGCAGCATAGCTGGATACAAAGTCAACACCCCAAAATCAATAGCATTCCTATACTTTAACAACAAACAGACTGAGAGAGAAATTGAGAAAACCATACCTTTTACAATAGCAACCAAGAAATTGAAATACTTAGGAATCAATCTAACAAAGAATCTGAAAGATTTATTCAGTAAAAACTACAGTACTCTGAAAAAGGAGATTGAAGAGGATTTCAATAAATGGAAAAACATACCCTGCTCATGGCTAGGGAGAACCAACATTGTGAAAATGGCCATACTACCAAAACTGTTGTACAGATTCAATGCAATTCCCATTAAACTACCATTAGCATACCCCACAGATCTAGAGAAAATATGCCTCAAATTCATCTGGAACCAGAAGAGACCCAGAATAGCAAAAGCAAGCCTGGGCAATAAGGACAAGTCAGGTGGAATCACAATCCCCGACCTGAAATTATACTACAAAGCTACTGTAATAAAATCAACCTGGTACTGGCTAAAAAACAGACCTGAGGATCAATGGAACAGACTGGATGATGCAACCATAACGAAAAACCCACTCAGCTACCTAATATTCGACAAAGGGGTCAACCAAACTCACTGGAAAAAAGGCCTGTTTAATAAATGGTGCTGAAAAAACTGGCTTGCCTCTTGCCGAAAACTGAAAATAGACCGAAGTCTATCACCATGCACCAAACTCAGGTCAAAATGGATCACAGACCTCAACATTAAAACAGAAAGTCTAAATCTATTGGAAGAGAAGGTAGGTAAAAATCTTGAAGACATAGGAGTAGGCAGAGAGTTCATGAACAAAAATGAAACTGCAAGGGAAACACTTCAAAGAATCAATAACTGGGACCTCATTCTACTGAAAAGTTTTTGTACATCTAAAGAAATCACCAGCAAAGTAAAGAGAAAACCCACAAATTGGGAAAAAAATCCTAGCTGGCTGTCCCTCAGACAAAGGTCTTCTATCTAGAACATACAAAGAATTAAAAAACAAGTACCTGTCCAACTTCAAAGACCCAATCCTGAAATGGGCATCTGAGATGAATACGCACTTCTCAGATAAAGAAATACAAATGGCAAATAAATATGTGAGAAAATGTTCCACATCCTTAGTCATTCGAGAAATTCAAATAAAAACAACATCGAGATTTCATCTCACCCCAGTAAGACTGGCCAGTATGAAAAAATCATCCAATAACAAATGCTGGCAAGGCTGTGGAGAAAGGGACTCTATTACACTGCTGGTGGGAATGCAGAGTGGTGCAACCACTGTGGAGAGCACAGTGGAGATTACTCAGCAAACTAGGTCTAGAGGTTCCATTCAAACCAGCTATTCCCCTTCTGGGTATTTTCCCAGAAGATCTGAAAGCATCATATCACTCTGATATATGTGCATCCATGTTTATAGCAGTGCAATTTGTAATAGCTAAAATGTGGAAGCAACCCGTGTCTATCCACAGAAGACTGGATTAAAAAACTGTGGCATTTTTATATAATGGAATATTATTCAGCTATAAAGAAAGACAGTTTTGGGGACTTTGTAGGCAAATGGTCAAAATTGGAAACCATACTCATAAGTGAAATAAATCAGCGGTACATGAGCAGGCAATGTATTGTATCACTGGTGTAAGAACCTGAGGGTGGGAATATAAACCAAGAGACATGAAGAAAATCTGTTCAAAAGCAAAGAACAGATGGGACAAGGGAAAGGAGAAAAGAAAGAGGCAAAAATGTATGTATGTATATATGTATATACATATGTGCAGGAAGGCTAACATGGTTCTACTCTTGTATTATGTCACTTAATGATAAGGAATAGTTGATGACAGGTTATTCGATCAATCTTGTATGTCTGTATGTGTTATCCTGAGCATACACTTTGAAGATACCAATATGCAAAGCAGCAACTATTGTTGGTTTTCTGTTGCTTTGTGTATAATTCAATTCTGATCATACTGTTATTGTACTACTTTGTGCCTCTTTGTTAATGCTTTCCGGTTTCTTTTCTTTTTTTTTTCTCTGTTGTTGAGATGATTAATTGTTTGACCAATTTTGCATGTCTGTATCTGTGTTCATGAATATACACTTTGAAGATATCAATAGGTAAAGCAACAACAATTGTTGAGTCCCTGTCACCTTGTCTGTAAATCAGTTTTGATTGTACTATTTCTTATGCTACTTTGTGTCTGTTTGTTAATATGTCTTTGTTCTTTTACTTTTAAAATTAAAAAAAAAAAAAAAGAAAGGTGTGTAACAGAGTGCCTGGTTAACACTGCATACTTAACAAGTGCTAGGTTCTCCCTTTCCCAAGGCAATGTCTAACCCTGCAGGCACTGGGAACAGATTGCTAGTTCAACTTCAGGTGGCCTCTCTCACTGGCTACGTGATACTGGGCACACTGCATTCCAAAGAAGCATTCCCAAGTGACAAGTGAGTGTGGACATGTCACAGCTCTTGCTGAACACACCGGTGTTTGTGGCAGGAACGGCAGCTGTTGGGATTGGTCGGACTCCATTCACACCGCTTAAGGCAAGGGTAAACGTTTGCCAGGCCTCTCACAGTTGGAATCTGAGGATGGTGGGAACCAAAACCGAAGCAAGCACTCAGAACAACTGGGTGAGGGAGAGTCAAGTAGGATTCTGTTTTGTTTACACTTGCATGTCAGCTCTGTTATAATCTGCACCAGTAATGACACCTCACAACACTTCCTATGGTTGACACTTTTAGAACTTAATCACATACGTGTTGGGCTTATGGTGTTATCTCTCCTGTAACAGATCATCTGCTTCCTTTTCATTTATCTCATCTCCCGAGCCAATATGTAATTTTCTTGAAAGCACGAGCTGAGTAAATGTTCTTTATATCCCACGTGGTTTGTGGCACAGTCCTGTGCCAGTTGCAGGAGAAAGGGAGCAAAGAAGGGAGGAATGTATGTGAGTGATAGAAACCTGAAATAAACAGGTATTTGACAATAAAATTGCCCTACTGGGCAAGATTCACCCGGTCTAGCATTGTCATCTCATTATGATACCATGCTATCTAATGCTCTGTTGTGGAAGAGTCCAGCCCTTCTTCACGTCAATCTCAAATAATCAAGACTGAATCTTGGAAATATGCTAGGAAAATCCTTCAAGGTTCTGAAGTCATCACTGTTCTAAATTATTTTAAAGAGATATATTAAATTATTTTTCCCATTTAAATAATACTGTCTGAATTTATTCCCTTGCAAAGCACTTGAATGATAGGAAATATACAGAGTACGCTATGGATGTTGCCTTTATCCCCTCATCTTCCTTTCCAGTTTCACATGGGCAAAGCCCATTTGTTGTGTTTCCCCGAAGTGATCTAACTCATTGGGTTCAGGTCGGGCATGTGTATTAGTTTCCTGGAGCTACTGTAACAAATTACTGCCAATTCAGTGGCTTTAAATAGTAGAAATTTGTTCTTTCATTGTTCTGGAAACTGGAAGTCCAAATTAATATTACTATGTGAAAATGAAGCAGAACCATGCTCCATTCTCCAGGGGAGAATCTGTTCCTTGCCACACCTGGCTTCTGGTGGCTTCTGGTGGCTGCTGGTGGCTGCTGGCAATCCTCTTTTAGGGCCACATCATTCCAATCTCTGCCTTGTGGCCTTCTCCTCTTCTTGTATGTGTGCTTGAAATCCACCTCTGTTTCCCACCTACAAGAATTACATTATGGTCACATGTAGGGCATATTGAGTAAGGCAAGATAAGCTTACCCTCTCAAAATGCTTAATTTAACAGCATCTGCAAATACACCCTTTAAATGTATAGTACAATTTACAGTTTCCAGGGATTCCTAACCTGGTATAGTATCTTTGGGGGCTATTAGCCCACTATAATAAGATGATATTTTTTATACATTGAGTCTTTCATTTAAAAGTTAATCACCATAGCAATAATAAACTATTGTCCAGATCTTGTTCGTGCAAATAAAACTAAGAAAGTTTAATATCCTGATGAATCTCTGTTCTGTAACATACCTCATCACTTGTCCTCTAGCTGATTTAATTATATTCCCTCTAAGGTCATCTTAAAAGAAGTGGGATGTTCTCAGGTAACATGCAGCTGGTAATTTAAATTCAGCGCCTCAAGATAACTGTTTTTAATCTTCTCCTTTGTCCTCCCTTTGGCAAAGGTAACTTAACTCCCAGTGCTACAGGCTCTTCCGGCCTCTTGCATCAGTTCACCACCGTGGTTGTTCAAGCTCATTGTCAGAGCACTGTGATGAAAAATCTACAGCATCTGATGCAAGACTGTGCCCTCTCGGGGCCCTCATGCCTGAGCAAGTTGGCTAGATGCCCCCCTGTGACAACCAGGCTGCCTTACTGTGGAACATTCACCAGTCCCTGGAGCCCCTGAGAGTCTGACTTTGAAAGCAACCTTTGGGGCTTTACTTGTATAGGAGAAGAGTTTTGGAAAACTCTCCACGCAGGTTGGTTCATGAGGCCAAAGAGCAAGGCCGAAATACATCCACAGGGCAAGAGGCAGAAAATACAAAACAAAAACCCTAGCTTCCCCTGACCTGCCATTCTTTCCTGGTTCATTTGTTCCAACTCAAAAGATTTGTTTTCTCATGTGATTAAACATTGAAAGAGATTATTAACATTGCACCTAGCAGGAGAAATCAAGTTCAAAATTTAGCACCCATCCACTCACACCTCACTCACCCTCACTCCACTCCACCAGTATCTGTTTCACCTTGAAGAAGGAAGCAGTGAAATTTCAACGTGAAACAACAGCTTCCAGAACTTTCATTTACCACCAGTAATTGCTACTCAGAGAAAGAATTTAAAAATTATAATAATAAAGCATAACTCCAATTCCCCACAGTCTGCCTGCTTGGTTTTTTGTTTTTTTTAACCTCTGCTGCCAGTACCATATTTACCAATATATTTTAGGTCAAACATGAATAGGATGAGAACACCAGTAAGTTTATTATTGGGAGTGTGACAAAGGACATATGAAGTAATTACACACAGGTTAAACCAAGCGCATTACACAAATATGCCCATCCTTTGGAGGGCTGTCAGGAGGAATGAGTGAGGTAATGTATCCAGGGTATTCTGCACAGTGCCTGGCAAGTGGTAACAGGCTTCATAAATAGCAGTGACTGCTATTATTAGCACAACGGTGCGATCCACATGGAAAGTCCCCCCAGTGTCCCCCCACCCCAAGTATTAAGGAAAGGGAAGAGACCAAATGAAGAAGAATGAAAGCAAAGCTAAAGGTGGGGAAGAAGAGAAAGAGGAGGGGGAAGAGAGACCAACAATCGGACAAGTTTTACAAGTCTCTCTTGGGGTAAACTTATACCCTACATGTACAGTCCAAGACGACCATTTTTATCTGATTGTTAAACACCACCAATTAAGCTAAGATCGTTACACCTTTCACTTATATCAAAAACCATCTTCCAAGGTTAGAAATGCAGTTAGCTGTATTTAGTTGCTTTTCTTAACAAAAATAAAAGAACCTAGGTACTGTTTGGGTTTCTTTTTTTAACCACTACTCACCCCCGAGATTTAACCCCAGTATTACATTTAATGTGCTACTTACCTATCTGGAATACCTGGAAAGTGTCCCTGACTGGGGAAACTTCCCTCGCCTTTGTGAAATGAACCAAAATTGATGACATTGTGCCACCCTTCTACATTTCAATGTATTGGGGTGAAATAAGCAGCTGACACTTATTGCCCAGCTTTCCTGGGGAGTGGGATATCAACCATTCATGTTCTGTTACTCATTTGTGCCCTACATTGGTCCTTGGAGGATTAGAAGGGCTTTTCAACAACATGTACAATATTATGACATAAGTTAAAGAATCAATAGCAACAGGGAGAACATAAATAAAAATAGAAAGTCAAGACTGAGAAAGCCCATGACAGCTATAGGGGCTATAATTGTATCTCAAATTTAGCTAGAGAGAAAAGTTTCCAGGCAGCCAGAGCAGCAACCCAGGAGCTGGGCCCAGGAGGCCAACCTCAGACTGGAAAGAAAAGTCCAGGAGCCACAGCATAACCAGGAAGCCTACAGGGACAGGCACAAAGAAGACAGATGCTACAGACAGGCCTGAGAGTCTGTGCATGGACGACCAGTGAGGCAGAGGTAGCAACTTCGCTCCTGCCTTTGCAGTCCAACCCCACCCCTCACCCTCCCTTACTGTGGTCTCGGGGGAGCACAGAGGACCGGTAGGCAGGCAAAGACTCCGTGTGCAAATAGCCAAGATGACCTTTACAGGTGGATCCAAGTGCTTTTGAGATCAAGAGAGAAAGGAGCAAAATGAACACCTGCAGTGTAACTGTACACACAGCCAGGGATTTCCTGAAGAAAGCAGTCTGCTCAAGCATGGCAACAATTAAGTGCTAAGCTTGTCGTGTTCTCCCATGGATCATGACTCTTACCCTCTTGGTACCAAAAAAAAAAAGCTTCAAGCAGGTTTTACCAGTCATTCAGCCAAGCAAAAAAAAAAAAATCTCAGAAATATCCTCATGAGCAGTAACTTCTCAGTGAACCTGTCTGGATGAATTAGCTGTACAATATGCCCCAGAAGAATTAGATGAATCAAGTTGCAACAGGCAGTTATTAGATATGAAGCAGCACAGTTTAGACGACACCTACCAAAAGAATAATTTTCATTTTACAATGGTTACTACTGAATTACCTCTTTTAAAAATTAGCTTATAGGGTGTTCCTGATCCCTAACAAAACATCAGCAACCCACAAAGCTGGTGTCCTCCCACTCTCCTATCATCTACAGCCAGGCATCCAGGTGAATGCACTGAAATAGAACTTTGCAAACCGATGAAAGTGCAGAAGAAAAATAAACGCAAATTACGATCTAATTTCATAGCAACCCATTCTAGCTAGGCCTGCTTCAGACAGAAATATGAAAATACAGTGTACCAGACTTCCCATCACATCCCAATTAACAGCACAGTAGTTTTTGAGAGCTGTGGACCCTTCCAATTGTCTCTTCTAATTCAAAAAGTGTGGAGAAGAAATCCCTAGAGAACCTCTTCCCCGTGCCTTGATCCCTTATTTCCTCACAGTCACCAAAATAATACACCCCCACTCACATATCCACTTTCTAAACCCTGGAATCTATGAACATGTTAGGTTACACAGCAAAGAGGAATTAAGGCTGAAGATAGAATTGAACTGTTAATCAACTGACCTTGAAATAGGGAGATTATCTGGGATTATCCCAGTGGGCCCAGTGTAATCAGAGGGTCCTTAAACGTAGACAAGAGAAGCAGAATAAGAACCAGAGAGAGGGAGGGAGAGGGACAGGGAAGGAGTGAGAGGAGAAAGACTCAACCAGTCTTTTGCTGGCTTCAAATAAGAAAGGAGGCCAAGAACCAAGCCAAGCAGACCACCTCTGGAAAATGGATAGTGCAAGAACACAGATTTTATTTTCCCCTGGAGTCTTCACAAAGGAACTTGGCCCTGCTGATTTTAACCCAGTGAGACCTTTTTTTGACTTTCTGACTGTAAAATAATAAATTTACTGTTTTATTAGTACATTATTTCTTTCCAACTGTAACTCATGCATAGCCCACAATTTCACCTCGCTCTTCCCGATGGCTATGGTTCTCCAACCTTGGCTACATATTGGAATCTTTTAGGTGGTTTTAAAAATATTACATTCTGGGCTTTCCACTCAGAGGATCTGATTTAATTAGCCCTGGAGATGTCTGAAGAGTAAGGAATTCGAAAGTTCTCTGAGGTAGAGCTAATGTGCAGGTAAGTTTGACTATCATTAATCTGTCTCAATAGTTTTCAGTCTTACCATATCCAGACCATCAGACTGGGAGCCTATATGACTCAAAACCTGATGAAAGAACAGACATAACTGACATACACATTTAAAAAATTTCCCTCCAGAATAACAGAGGCCATGACTATGCTCGATAGTGGAGACATCACACCAGAACCTTGCTTGCTCTTTATATAAAATACTGCCACAGGATAGTGGGTTCCTAAAGTCCTACACAGATCAGAGTTTACTTACAAAGAAATGAAGCCCGAGTACCTAGTTTAAGCAGAAAAAATGTTTAGTACAGGGTATTAAGTGGCTTACCGAATCACTGGGAGAACTGAAGAAACAGCCTCTAAGTCAAGATTTTAAGAACAAAAAGCCACAGTGTGCAAATGGTTACCAAAGGCACTTCTGCCTCTGTGTGATCAGAGTCACACAACACTGATGTTTTTAGGAAGTTGCTACAACAAGGAAGCTGTCACATTAGAAAGCTGCATCACACCTGCCTTGATACTCCCCAGCTACAGAGATGCCTGTAGTGAGACTCTTAGCATTTGCCCACCTACTTAGCAGACACTAGTACATATGTTAGTGCCGCTACAGAAGAAAATCCTATCATGACTGTGTTTCTAGAAAAAGCAAAAGTACAGCTTCTATCTCACTTCTTTTTTTTTTTTTTAGGTCTTGTAGAAGTATGTTTAATTGGCTCAACTTACATGGCATATGAAACCTCAACTGCAAGAGAGTCCAAGAAAAATAAATCTTTAGTTTCTAGCTTCTTCGGTTATGGAAAGCTCTCCAGAAGAAAACTTGATTATTGAGCATTAATCCAAGATATATTTCACTGACTGTTCCTCTGGCTATCCAAGATCTATACTTCCCTTCTCCCCATATTTTAACACCCAAAGAATATCAATAAAATTTTCCCTGAGGCAAAAAATCGTTTCACCTTTCCTCAAAAAGAGAGACTCTAAACCTATGCACATATCTCTTGGTGATGCTAATTCTTTCCCTAGTTTAGTCATAATACCATCATGCCCATATAAATTGCCTTACAAAGTTTACTACCATCTTAGACCATTTATAAAATTGCCAGGATAAGGGAAAAAAGGAAAATGACTAATATCTATAAAATACACATGACAGATCAAGGAAGAAGTTATTGGTAGTTATGACAGTTCTCATGTCAATCAGAAGAGCTGGCCTTTGTAAGGCTTGTCCTCCACAACCCATGATGCTGCTTCGGCCCTCTCTCAACATAATAGTTGGACTGGGTTATTTAGTCAGTGGAGTTATTCAAATCTTTAATCTTAATGGACCTGAGCTCTTGCTAATCCTGATTATAGATTTTTGTAGTCTTCCACTGAAAGTTAGTGTTAAATATATAAATTAACTACATAGACATGTTAAATAAATGTTAGTATAAGGTAACTTTCACAACTGGACATAGAACTACTTCGAGTTGCCTCAAAGATCCCTTAGGTTCCAAAACTATTCCTCTCTATTCCTATCATATAACAGCAATTCTATCTCCCCTAAATGAGGATTCATTGTCTGTCTAACAAAGTAGTGACCTCTCTTTTGTCTTTTGGTTCATTGGTGCAAGTTGCCCAGAATGGTCAGTGGCAAGTTCAAATTCTGAGTAGGACAAATGTAACTCTTGATGTTGTGCATTAAGAAAGATACAACATTGGTTAGGTGGCATTCATATACTCTGGGACAATCATAAGGAAATAACATGTCAGACTAGGGAGAGAGGTTTACAGACATCTATAAGCGAAATCAGAGTGTCCAATTTACCTTTTGGAAACTTCTCAACACACACCCTATTGTGTACAAATGTGGGTCATACCTAGCATCATATTCTGTGCCCATCCTACAAGTTCTATTCACATATTTTCCCCAGTCCTTTTTAATACCAAGCTTCTAAATGTTTTCCTTCCAAATCCCTGACCATTCAGCTAACCTATGTTTATTAGCCTTTACCAATGAATCTGTGTTGACCTGTATCTCTGAATATTTCCATTTTCAAACAACATTGACAAGTTCTGCACATTAAGTTTTCCTTCCCTATTGTACTTCAAGGTCCTCACTGAGAAGTTATTTTCCCTGTTGTACCTCAAGGTCCCCACTGAGTGGGGCTATAATACTATGTCAGTTGACTTCCAAGTGATGGAAGCATATCACATGGCTGGTTCCTCTCACTGGACTTGATGGGGGAGGGACAGAGAAGGAGGGGAGGGTCTCAGATAAATTATTCACTGGGCTTTCCCCAAGAACCTAGAAGCTGCACCCTTGCAGTGTAAATCCTTTGCACAGGCAATGTACATGCCTTCAAAACCACTCAAATAAAAATAAAAATAAAAAATAAAATAAAAAATGAGAAGTCCCCTTCTTATAGCATGGTTCAGAAGATAACTCCCAGTTTATATGGAAAACTCATGAGAAGTAAGCCAGTCCTGTGTCTCAAAGGGAGAATAATAAACTGATAAATAGCATATGCCATCACTCCACAGTTGTAGGGACCTGCTCTGTAATTCTCCTAGAGAAGCCTGCTAAAGGCTTCACATACCATTCCCATCTGATACAGGCTCTCTTCCACTATTAGATCAGGTGGTATTATGGCTTGTATCTACATGTCCCCCCAAAGCCTCATGCAGTCATAGGTGGAGCTTCTCTACGGTGTGTGATGCTGCAATCTGGGCATCCCACCCTGGGTGTGAATGCTACCCACCCTAATATAAGGGATAGAAAGAGGGCTGCTGTGGTTGTTGCTTGTCGCTTTCTGCTCCACCAATTTTCTGCTTTGCTGCCTTCTGCCACCATGAACTATTTCTCCTCTGTGATGCCCATCTGCCATGCCACCCTGCCTTGGAGCCAGCCAACTATGAACCGAAACCTCTACAAACAGGGAGATACAATAAACCTTTCCTCCTTTAAGTGTCAGGTATTCTGTCTCTGTAATGAGAAAAGTAACCAAGACAGAGGGTAATTAGGGCCAAGAAGTGTGTTACTTGCTCTGCAGCCTGGACAATCTGAAAAGCCTTTCAACACTCTGGGCCCTACACAAAGCTGGCAGCCTTAAAGGTCACTCAATGAATGAGTCTGAGAAGCTTATCTAAATGTAGTATATGGTGTTTCCAATAGCCATAAGTACATCTGTCAAACTTGTGCCTTCTTACCAAAGGTGCAACAACTAGTCTTTCACTTTGGATGGGGGAATCTCAAAATGCTCCAGACTGTTGATTTAACATGTGGTATAGCAAACACAACTGGAGTCACCATCTGCTTAAATTTACAGTAATTCATTGTCAATCCCAGTTTTTCTTTAAAGGCAAAATACATGAGTTAAATGAAGATATGAGTAAAACACTAATCTGCACTTCTTAAAAACCTTCTACTTGAGGATAATAATCTATAATTCCTCCATGTTGTAGCATTTTTGTTTTACTACTTTGATAGATAGCAGAAGTTCCAGCTCTGCTTGACCTTGCACAGTTAGTAGCCTTTACTTCACAAAGCCAATGTGGCAATTCCCCAGTTGTTAAAATGTCTACTTGAAATATGCATTCATCAACTGGGAAAATAATCACAAGATGACTTCTCAAACCCAGTAAGATCACCAAGAGATAAAGTTAACTTCTATTTATTTCCTCTAGACAAAGAAGCACAGCTCTATTCTCAGTTTTAGGAAATTAATAATTAATCCAATAATCTCTCAAAAGTCTTAGGTTTCTCCTTTACCCAGCAATCCTCCTGCCTCAGCACCCCAAGTGCTAGGATTACAGGCATACACCACCATGCACAGCTGACAGTTGTTATTAAGTAGCTATAAGTTTCTTTGAGAAAGATTAGGATAGATTTACAGTCAAGATTACAGGTCGAGTTGTGATCCTGGTAGAACAGTCACCTAGAAACTCAGCGGCCAACTAACCACCAACAAAGTCAGACTGTTACTGTTGTTCTGCTGCCAGATGCTGTTTCCACCTTGTTTCTAACATTTAAATATTGTCATTTGTCCTCTGCCACTCCAACATCTCAACAGATCTATTGATAGTAAAATGCTCATTTCAAAAGTGATATCTCCTGCCTTCACCACAGGACCACACAGGAGGACTCCACTGAGGTGCGATGTAAGAACTAGTTTCTCACAATTTTGTTCTCAATGCCTTGGTGAAAGGAGCATCTGATAGGTCAGTGTTGTAGTTGAGGCTTCATGGGAAGCAGTTTAATACAGGACACATAATTTATAGGATTATTTATAGGATTATTTTATCATAATCACCCAAAGAGTCAAGTACAAAGGAGTGTAGGAAATCTGTCCACACACTAAAGACTGAAAGAATCCAGCTGAGGGCCTGGACCCAGTGGCAATGTCCTGCATCACTCCAGTTAAAGACCTAGAGCTCATGACAGTGCCCCCCCAAGAGTCCAGTTGGAAGCCTAGAGCCCACAACTATGCCTCATGCAAGTCTGTTTCACAGATGTATGCTGGGAAGGCCCAAAGGTCATTGGTGGAGGCTAGAAAGTCTGTTCTAGTGGGGTGAAGGATCTGTGCCAGCAGGCGGAAGGATCTGCCCTGGATCCAGGAAGTGACACTCAAAGTAAGGACCAGAGCTTCCCTGAAAAGCACCACAGCTATTCTCAGCGATAATGAGGTCTTGAGGGAGCTCCTTGGATGATGAGAACCGCTAAGTTCATATCAGGAAAGCCAGCATGACAAGCTTTCCAGGAGAACCAACAGCACCCTCTCTTCCTCTCCAATTCTCTTTTTATGACATTGGCAACAATCCTCAGGTGGGCCTCCCACACCAAGCACCATGCTGATTCAGTTCAGCTGTGTGTTACAAGTTGACAACCAGCTGTCAGTCCACCACAGTCAGGTATGTACCACGTATCTATTCAAATAGTTCTTTTTTCTAAGTGCTTGGATTTCTTTCCCTACACTTCAGTTTCTGTTTTCTGACACCTCAATTTCCTTCCAAGTATTCCACTATATGGAATTCCCTATTGCTAGTCAGTTAGGCTGAGTTATAATCATTCCCAAGTATCCCAACTGGAAAAATAAATCAGGAGTCTTTACAAAATGCACCATACCAATAAATCAAAATTTGACAATTTTGCTTTTTCTTCTATAGTCCAGTTTCTGTAATCCGTTCCCATACCTATTCTCTGTATTTGGTATTATATAAATGAGCAAAATCTTATAGCTCTTTAGGCTTGTAAACCTTTGTCTAAAGCTTCTTGCACTTATCTTTCTGATATGCAATGAAGTTTCACCCAGTTAAAGGTCTAGAACAATAAGTGGTGGGGATAGGGGCAGGAAAACTGGCATGCGCTTGTAGGGAAACCGCCTCAGCAAGCTCCTCACAGAATCACTAAGCAACTGAAGAGCAGCCTGATCAGATAGAGGGAGAGAAGATACTTCTATTGTCAAGAAAGGTTCAGTGGAGTTTGGGGATTTGTGTACTTAAATAAAATTGAACATACCACATGGCTTCACTTCAGTTCTCAGGTTCCCACTCTTTCTCAATCATACCCAGACTTTTGCATAACAGATCTAGTGATACTGTGAGTTCAGACCACTTTCAATCATCAGCCCACAGAACCAAACTGCATTTGCCATTAGAATGCATCATCCCTGTCACTACATGAAAAGACTGATCTTTCTAGGAAGTCACTGGGACTCCTTGGCCCTTTGATTATAACAATAAATTGACAATCTTTAGCACAACTTTTTTTCTGAATTTCTCCAATGTAGGTTGAATCGGCTTTCCACCTCCACAGTCTTTGTATTATTCCGCATTCTCACAGTAATGCTCAGCGAGTACTCAGTGTGCTGAAGATCTGCCTACACCAAGCCTCTGAATGAGCAAAGGATGGTACCTCAGGTCTCTGTTTTGCCACTGCCTGTCCTTCACAGCCAGTAGTCCATGCTCTGTTAACCTGACTGATGCTCCCTTTGGACCCAATCAAATCAGAAAAGAATCCATATTTCTCATTTCTTTTAAAAATAATCTGTTGCCAGGTGTGGTGGCACATGCCTGTAATCCCAGCACTCAGGAGGCTGAGGCAGGAGGATTGTTGTGAGTTGGAGACCAGCCTGGGGTACGAAGTGAGCTCAAGACCAGCCTGAATTGCATAGTGAAACCCTGTCTCAAAAAGACAAAAAATAAAAATAAAAATAAATAAATAAATAAAAATTAAAAATCTGTTGCTTGCGACTCCCCTGTCCAGCAGTAGTCCCAGTCAGGGCTCAGATGAATAGAACATGAGCCATTCTAGCAAGTTGGAGCATAAAGGGGTTTATTACAGTGCATTAAAAAGCTCACTGGATGATTGGGAAAGCCAAGGAAAAAGACTAAGGTTGAGATTTCAGAAATAGTTCCCAAAGCCACATGGTAGAACTGGGTCACCAAGGGAGCACCTGGGTCAGGTGAATTTAGGAAATTGCCACTTTCTAAAACACAGTATGACTACCAAAGTCAGGACCACCACAGTGTGGAAGTTTCCAGAGATAGGAAGTTGGCTCCACACCAGATCAGATATGCTTTAACTGTCACCTCCACAATGAGATTCCCATGGCCTGGCTCTTGAAACCCAGACTCCTAACACTGCAGCAGAAATGCAAACACCTCCATGACGAATTGAAAATGGACACACACACAGGAAAATGGTGGCTTTATCTCACTTCTGCCTTCCAACTTTGCACCAGTGCAACATAATGGCTAAATTCAAAACACACCCAAATCCCTGAGGGTAGAAGCTCCAGGAAATGTGGTGTTTAGCTTTCCACTCTCCCCAGTGAAAGATATATTAGAAGCCAGATGCATGGACACTGGGGTAGAACTACTAAACCCATCACAAACCCTGAATATTCAGGGCTGGTCTCAGCTCTGACCAGGGATCTATGAAGATGTCATCCTGTTTGCAACCAACAAGTCCACAGCTTACACTTCTCTGCACACCCAACAATATCTGGTGTAACGTTTTGACAGCTATACATAAACTGTAGGTTCTCATGGATTGAGCGCTTAGTTTAGAATATATAATAGACAAATGTGTTTTTGCTTGCTTGGTTTTCTGACTTTACTAGAAGTCAGAGTGACTCCTCCAGTCAGATGCTGCACAAAATATTTGCTGTTTATCTTGATGAGATTCCAAAGTGGCTTCTAAATCATCTAAGTAATAGTAAATGATATTTGGTAACATTGTAGTTTGAGTACAATATACTCATTTCTGGAAACTGATATAGGAAACTAAAATACCCATGTTTTTCCATTCACTTCTGAAACAGAGAGTTCACTGTCTTAAGGAAAAATACTTTCATGGCCTCTTGCCTTGAAGTCAATAATGTGCCATACAGAGCAGGCCCAGTGGGGATAACCAGTCTATCTTCTCCAAGATATCCCCTTTCTTAGCCTGCATTTGGTTGTCTTGAAATTCCTAAGGTCTCTGGAGTAATTTTCCTGCCTGAAACAGGGAACATCTTTCTGTTTCTCAGAGAAACAACCAGTGCTGAGAACTATAGCCCCCACCTTAAAGTCTATTCTCAGCACCTTACTTCGTTTGGGGTATACACATATCCAGTTCACACAGGTTGCCGAATATCAGGCAGAGCCCACCCCTTTCACAGCCCATAGCTCAAAATTTGGGAGATCAGAGATCCTCCTGTTCATCCCTCTGTTTTCAGTCAGGACTGCTCAAAATCAACCCCAATCTAAAAGAAACCCTGACTTACGAATGACGTGAAACACTAAATAACCATCTTCTTTTTAAATCAAGACTCTCTTCTTACTTCCTAAGATATTGATTGCAAGCGGAAAGAAGCCAATAATTGTGAAAAGGTTCAGTTTTAGGAAAATGAAGGAGATCCTGTCAAGGGCCATAAGGGATCAGGGAAATAACATCTATTCAAAATTTTTAGGAATTAGGAAGCAGTGTCAGCTCGGTAATGTAGTCCACTTGGATCTCTCTCTCTCTCTTTCCTCTTGCTCTTCCTCCCTCCTTCTTTAAAAAAGAAAATAGAGATCATTATTCCAGTAAGTCAATAGCTCCCTCTCCTCCTAGAATATTTGTCTCAGTCTACAGTGAAGACCGGATTACAGGCTTAGTAGCTGTTCTAGACTTGGGCCCTAAAAGTAATCTTTAGGGTACAGTGGTCTTTTATTCCTACATCCCTACTTCAAACTTCATACTCCCTGACAATATATGTATAACACCTTTCTTCATCTATCCTTAAAACACACTCAAATCCCAGCTTTACAATCTGATTCTAAGTTCTCAAGCCTTATCTATCGATCAGAGGCACGCCCAAGAAGGAACTGGTTAGCATGGAAGTTTACAGCATCAAAAGGCATTTAATACAGTGTCATGATCCAAAAGAAACCGTGTACAACTGCATGCCATCTCCAGTGCTTTCAAAGAAGTCAAAAAAGTAAAAGCACCGCCCCTCCACGATTTCCTCCTACTTGTCTTGTGTCACCTATCATTGTCTTCCAGGGCCCTCTCCTGACACCATCAGTAGAAGTTTCTACACATTCTTGCCTTTCTGGCTTAATTTGTGTTTGCATTCTCCCTCTCATCATTGACTCACATTTTCTCCCTCTTCACATTGTCCAACACACACACACACACACACACACACACACACACACACACAGCTCTTCTGTCATGACCACAATCATAAAGAACTTACCTTTGTAGTTAAACTCTGTGGTTTCCAACGGTGGAGCTATCTACAAATTGCCAGACAAGTTTTATGTTTCAATATTTTAATCTATAAAATGAGAATAATAGAGCACTGTCCACAAATAGATTGTTTTTGAGGATTAAATGTGTAAATGTTAATGAAGTCCTTAGACAAAATGTGTGCTGGAAAGTAATGTTTAGCGCCTATTTACCTCTTATTCTGAGACACGGCACTTGGATGATGTATTGAGTAATTACATCCTTTTCCAATCCTAACAAAGAATAAAGTATAAGGGAGACCAGAGAGAAGTACATGATGCTCCCTAAGAGGCATTTTTAAATTTTTCTTCAGTGGGTGCCCCTAATGCTTGCAGCCCGAATATATCAGGTGTCCCAGTGCTGTTCCCATAGGCATTTGCTTTGGCGGCAGCAGGCTTCAAATGTTGACCTATCCCAGATGACTTATCTGTTATGCCTTGTGTCTAGGTGTTCCCCCAAATCCTCATGCAGTCATAAGTGGGGCTTTTCAGAGGTGACTAGATCCAGATCCTGGCTAAAATCCCAGCCAGATGCTGGGATCAAGGCTCTATGATTACTAAATTAGTCCACTGATTGGTTTGGCATATTTCTGCATAGGATCAAGGGCCCCCCAACCTGGGCAGGCGCAGCCCAGATGGAATATATGGGACAGAAAGAGGGTTGTTGCCATCACTTGCTGCTGATGCTGCTGCTGCTGCCGCCTTGCTACCTTGCTGCTTTGCTGCCTTCTGCCCAACATGATGTTTCTGCTCTGCAATGCCCCTCTGCCCTGCCACCCTGCCTTGGAGCCAGCCAACTATGAATTGAGACCTCTACAAACTGTGAGCTACAATAAACCTTTCCTCCTTTAACTTTGGGTGTTGGATGTTTTGTCTCAGCAACAAGTAACCAAAACACCACCCTTCCTCAGCCCTGTTCTATTAGGTCCACAGGGAGCATCTTGCCTACCCATGACCAAATAGAAAGTCTGACACTATACATGAGCCTGCCATTTTTCCTTTATAACAACTTCTCCATTCCTTTGCAGGTTCAGTTCATGTGCTATTACTCATGCTGCAGCAGAAGCACAAATAAAGCCTCCTCTGGGTGCCATATTTTTGCCTATCTCTGGTAGAGCATGGAAAGCTGCTCTGCTTGCATTATAAGAGCTGTTAATGCCAAAGGCCACTGGTCAAAAGGCAGCCAGCAGCCAGAGCTGCTAAGTTTCTGAGACTGTCCATGCAATGAGAATTCCAAAATCCATGAGAGCAATGAGGCTACCTAAGGCCATGTGGAAGCGACTGAAGAATACTTCAAGGGCTATTTTTGTGAAAGTTTGGAGAAAGAAGCAGATCTGCCCATTTTTCTGCCAACTGAGTTCATACTAGACTTGGATTATGTCCACTCCACATTCACCAGACACAATATTTTATTCTGTTTTTCCTAAAGAAAACCTCACCTCTGCATGTTGCTGGCAATTCTCAGGCACCTGCACTAGGACTCTTGTGGGAACCACCCAGCCACGATGCAGCAGGGTCGTGTGAGGGAGTTAGGGCCTCACGGTGACCCTTGTTCACTCAAGGACAGGAGCTTAAGGGTGCGTGCTCCCATTTTCTTCCTGAGTGGACAACTGTGAGATGCATCCTTCGTGGTTCTCTGCGCATCTCAGGAGGCTCAGGCCTCAGTTTCCCACAACTATGACCAAATGTGAAGATACATCGTAAGTATTTGTACCCTTTCCTATTCCCCTTTTTCTCATCCTCTGAGATCACTTCCTAAAATAAGCTACTTGCACACAAGCCCTTGTGTCTGGCTCTACTTTCTGGAAGAAACTCAAGGACTAAGACAAGCTACTACTAGAGCTCAAATATGTTATACGTGATTTGCAGTGAACTCTGACACTGGGCTCCTCCCCAAACTGTCTGTCATCTCGGGAAAGTGCAAGCCAAAATACACTAACTGCTTGACTTGGTGACCTGCCAAGATGAGATTACAGTTCATGAAGGCTGGGGATATGAGGATGAGAAACAGAGAGGAGCATTTTCCATTTCCTAAGTTTTTTTTATCAGGTCTGAGCCGTGCTAGGTGTATTTACATATTCCTGATTGTTACATTAAACTGATGCGATACTTAGAGCCATCCCTCTTTTAAAAATCAGAAAACCTGGCTCAGTGGGAGCAAGAAGTGCCAGATTTAAGATTTGAAATAAGACCTAGGGGCCCCCACAGCCCACCTCTTGCTCATTATCTACCTGATATGCCCTCCCAGTCACTGTTTAATTCATGGGGTCAGGTCCTCTCTTGCAAGTGTGCCAAAGGTCTTCATTACTTTTCTTTTTCAGGTTTTTAATTTATCATCTGCAGAAATCAGTTGCCATTTTAATCTCTCTGGGTCAAGATATCAGGTTGGCTCCCTGAAAGCATGAAAGCCTGGAACACTAGACAGCCTCTTCTACCTCTGCTACACCGGAAATGCACAGCCAGTCTGTTTGGCTCCGAGGAAAGCACAGCTGCTTTCCGGATGGTGATCAACCCAGAGCATGAGTCAGGCTCATCGCAGCCCTAAGTTCAGTGTTGACCATGCAGTGGGTACACAAGGAACAGTTACCAAATTATCTGGAAGCTCCAGTTTCTGCTAAGTGTCTGCCAAAGGTAAACCACTGTAGGCTACATAACACATTTCTATCGCGTCTATACTGTGCCCCGCCTGTACCTTCTACACATGCAACTCCCAAATAATAAGGACTTAAACCCATTCGTCAGAGTCACATAACAGCATTTAGAGGCGGAGAATCCCTTGTGTTCATACAGCTCCTGGGCCATTGTAACTCCCAGTCCTTTAAGCTGTCACTCTCTATCTTGCTCCTGGGTCCCTGCTGCTCTCCGTCATCATCCTCCCCTGATTTTGTGTTTATTAACTAACTAGCCAACTCTGGCTGTTTCTCACTGATTCACAGTGCAAAAAGAGTGATTCAAGTAGCAGGTTATTAAAAACTTCCATCTGTTTTCTCACTCTGCTTTCTTTGGTTACTGTGAGCATCTCATGACTCAGATTATCTCCTCTCACTTTACATCCTCCAGCCTTGGTGAAGGAGGAATCAGAAGCTCTCAAGCCTCAAAGACAAGATACACTGCCTTCATTCATTCATTTTTACTTACTGAGACAGAAATATATTATTTCTACACAAAGAAACGTAGTTATTCTAATAACTATTGTGGTGAATTGACAACTACTGGTCAATGTGTAACACCCAGCCAAAGTGAACCAGCATGGTGTGGGATGCGGAAGGCCTAGCTGAGAATTGTTGCCAAAATAAAAAGGAGGACTAGAGAAGAACGGCTACTGTTACGGGGCTGCTGGGTCTCCTGGAGAAGCTTGTCATGAGGGCATTGCTGATATGAACTCAGCTGTTCGCATCATTTAAGGGTCTCAGGACCTTGTCGCTGTGAATGGCTACCATTTGCTTTGGGGGAGCTCTGGTCCCTACTTTGAGCATTGTTTCCTGGCTCTGGAGGGAAGATGGTGCGTTGTTCAATTTGCTGGAGAAGTTTGTCATGCTGGCTTTCCTGATATGGACCCTGCTGTTCTCACCCTTGGAGGAGCTCAGGACCTCACTGTCGCTGAGGATGGCTGTGGTACTTTTCAGGGGCGCTCTGGTCCTTATTTTGAGTGTCGTTCCCTGGCTCCAGTGCAGATCCCTCAGCCTGCTGACATAGAACCTTCATCCCACTAGAGCAGACTTTCTAGCTTCCACCACCGACCCTGGGGCTTTCCCAGCACAGATCCGTGAAACAAGCCTGCATGAGACATTGTCATGGGCTCTGGGCCTCCAGTTGGACTCATGGGGGCATTGCAATGGGCCCCAGGTCTTCAGCTGGACCCATACCAGACACTGCCGTGGGATCCAGGCCCTCAGCTGGATTCTTTAGGTCTTTGGTGTGAGGACAGATTTCCTGTACTCCTTTGTACTTGACTCTGGGCGACTATGATAAAATAATCCTATAAGTTATGTCCTGTATTAAGTTGTTTTCTCTCTAAACTACAACTACAGTCAATTTTCTTGAGCACCACTGTGGTTAGGACTCGCTGTAGAATGGTGCTCAAACTATAATTCCTCAACCACCAGCATTTGGATTTCCTTCCTGAAATGATTATTAAAAATATAGATTCATAAGGTCTTTCCTAGATTACAGGATCAGGAGTGTGTGTGTGTGTGTGTGTGTGTGTGTGTGTGTGTGTGTGTGTGTTACAAGGCCATTGGTTGTTACACAGGAGGTTTTCATCACACTGCAATTTGATGCTCCCTATGCCCATGGAGACCTGCAGTCTTAAATGACCAACAGTTTACTGGTGCATTCACCACCTGTCATGCCAGTTTAGAGGTCTCAATCCTGCACTTCCTTTATTACCTAGGAATTTGAATCAATGTATTGGTGGAGGTAAAAAGAAACTGAAAAAAAATCAAGAATTTACAATCCAAGAAGAAAACTGACCCAAAAGCAGACCTTACTCAGCAGTAAGTCACTACAAACACATTCTACCTTTCAGCTACTTCCTACCCTTGTGGCAGCCCTCGGAAACTTCCCTGTAAATACCTTACTGGATTTTGAAACCACAGTAACACAATTTAACTCTGGAAGCGTGGGGGAGTTAACCTCATAGCTTCATTTCCTTTGGAAATGTAGGAGAAATTTGGCTGTATATTGTAATAATAACATGTTTACAAAGTAATTTAGGGTTTCAAACATCCTTCAAAGACAATATCTGGTTTAAAACTTTTGTTGGAGCTACTGAAATTGCAATTTTCAGATTAATGTGGTAAACAGCAAGCCAGGATTTGTTCATCTCCCTGAAATAATTTCTTTCAAATACGGTGAGTCCCAAACCAGATCAGAAGACATTCTTCAGCCAGGCCGTGGGCACATGCAAACTCTGACTCCCAGGAGGAGCTTCCCAAGATAGTCTTCCTTTCCACGTACACAGTCAATAGCCAAGAAAGAAAAAAATACCAATTTGCTAGAATGAAAATTAGTTCCTCTAATTTTGAGAATTAGTTCCTCTAATTTTGAGCATACAAATTTTGTTAATAAAAGTACCTGCCATAGACTCAATTCTAGGAGACATAGCATGTCTTAAATTGCTTCCCAAATTTATTCAAACCTGCCTAGCAAAGAAAGGTTCACTTCAGACATAATGCCTTTGACCACAAATAAAATCTCAACCATCTGTTTTCACGCTAAGAAAACGCAATTTGAATTCAGTGATGAAATAAAAAATCCTACTCGCATAAATCCAGGTCTTGTTCTCTTACCCCGAGATACCTCCTGCTGAAATTACAAGAAAAAGAACTTTGTTAATTAAGATGATGAAGTGTGAACAGATGTTATTCAAGAATATCGATACCTCCACCTACATCTCCGAACTATTAATATTCACATAGCCATTGGTTTTTATTTGTTTACTGGTACTGAGAACATTTTATAATCAGAGCTTCAGCTATCATTGTTCTGTCGGCACAGAAATACTTGGGAGGGCGCCTTTATGTTTATAGCTCCTATTAGATCTTTGCACCAAATACTTCAAGAGTGTTTAAAACCACTGAGTCTCTTATTGAAATGAGAAAATATACATCAGACAATTAATGAACAAGAGAAAGGAATTGAAGCCTGGAGAGACAACAGAACTTCATAATCACGGTTGATAAAGGTGAGCTCTGAACCCTTAATTGCCACACCATTGATGCCTTCTGCTCTGAGTACCAAGCAAGAGAGTGCTCAAAGGCAAAACGGTACAGCCTTCAGCGGAGGGTGGAGTTTCAGTCTCGCACTCCTGAGCCTGCCCTGGGAACGAAGCTCTGAGGAACCTTCACCCCCTTAGCCCCAGACATAGAGGAAGGTCGGGTGGAATATCCTGTGAAGACACGGGAGGCAGCAGTGTTTCCCTTAGGGTCTCTTCAGTCTTCCCAGCATGATGGCCCTCTGCCCTGGAACTTATCCACAGCAGCATCTCTTATCTCTGAAACTTTATCAGCCCAATATCTCAGGGCTACATGCAAGTCAGAGGTGTCCTCCGCCACCCCTACTTGTGACCACAATCCACCATTCTCTCAAGCTAAATATTCCAGGGTCTTGATTAATTCAGAAATGTGTTTCACACTGTCTTTCCCATGCATAGCTTTCCATATCAGTTTCCACCCCATTCCAGATTCTAAGAGTTACGTACTGGGATTGTGACAACAGTCTCTGTTACTGGACTCCTTGATTTACCTATCAACTGCTCTGCTTCCAAATCATTCCCCTTGAGCATGGTTATCTTAATGTCATGCTTCTTTAACAGCCTTCCTTGCACAACTCCATAGCCTGCTGTCTGCAGAATAAGGAACTGTTAAGAACTCATGTTCTACCTGGGTGCAGTAACTCACACCTGTAGTCCCAGCACTCTGGGAGGCTGAAGCAGGAGGATTGCAACAATTTTTTTTTTTTTTTAGGATTGCAATTTGGAATCCAGCCCTGGCAACTTCGCAGTGTAGGAACTTAGTGAGGCCCTGGTTCAACTTTTTTTATTTTTTTTAAGGGCTAGTGCTCAATGCAAAGTCCCTAGGTTCAATCCCCAGTACCTGCAAGAAAGAAGGAAGGAGGGAAGGAGGGAAGGAGGGAAGGAAAGAAACAAAGGGAAAGTATGGAGCTAAGCTCCAAGTGAGTCTACCACTTTTTTTTTTATTTTAAAAGTAAAAGAATGAAACCATTAGCAAACAGACACAAAATAGCACAAGAACAGTACAAAAACTGAATTACAGATAAGGTGACGGAATTAACAGTGCTTGTTGTCTTACATATTGATAACTTCAAAGTGTATGTTCAGGATAATGCATACAGACATACAAGACTGATTAAACAACTCATCAGTGACTGTTCCTTACAATAAAGTGATGTGAGACAATAGTGGCACCATGTTGGCATCCTGCATATCCACACACACATACATAGCTACCCCTTTCTTCCTTTTCTCCTTCCCCTCATCCCAGTTGCTCTTTACTTTTGAGCAGTTTCCTTTCACACCTCCTAATTTATATTCCCACCTTCAGATTCTTACACTAATGATGATACAGTACGCTGTCTGCACATGCACATTTGATTTATTTCACTTATGAGTATGGTCTCTAATTGTGACCATTTCCCTATAAATGTCTCAAGTTTGTCTTTCTTTATAGGTGAATAATATTCCATTATGTAAAAATGCCACAGCTTTTTTATCCAGTCCTCTGTGGATGGACATTTGGGTTGCTTCCACGATTTAGCTATTGCAAATTGTGCTGCTATAAACATGGGTGCGCATATATCACCGTGATATGATGTTATCTTGGTTACTTTTCTCTCATTGCTGAGACAAAAAACCCAACACCCAAAATGTAGGAAGGAAAGGTTTATTTAGCTTACAGTTTGTGGAGGTTTCAGTCCCTACTTGACTGGTTCTGAGGCAGAGTGGCACATGGCAGAGAGCAAATGTTCATGGCAGCAGAGCACAGCAAAAACAACCAACAAAAGGGAGGAAGGGCAGGCAAGCAGCCTCTTTTTCTCCCTTATATTGTAAACAGGCTACCCCCATCCAGGGGGTGGGTAGCACTCACATAATTTCCATGCCTTCCTCTTCCACGGGCTCAGGATGTGCACAAACTAAGCACCCTAGCTTCCTGCTGAGTCACTCAGCCAAACCTCTGGACTCTTCAAGTTGACACAATGTATCAACCATAACATGTTTTCAGATCTTCTGGGAAAATATCCAGAAGGGGAATAGCTGGGTTGAATGGGAACTCTAGACCTAGTTTGCTGAGGGAGTCTACCACTTCTTAACTATATTCTTTACGTAAGTTACTGAACCTCTCTGTGCCTCAGTCTCTCCATGCTAAAACTCGAGAATATAATACCTACTCCATAGGACTGAGCTGAGGATTAAATAAGTTAATACAAAACAGTCTGGCACTTACTGAGCACCCAGTAAGTGGTAACTAGCATCACTATTGTTACTGAATCTGGCCCAAACTTCTCAACCTATGCAGTCTGTATCCCAGAGATGCACCCATGTGATTGTAGAATGATGCTTTCTTGGGGCTCCCCATTGCTTCCCAAACAAATTAGAACCCCACTTAAAGTGATAGCCATGGTGGCTGATGAGTCATCTTCCGCACTAACAGAGTAAAGAATTAATGTGAGCCAAGAGCCTAGAAAACTCCAGAAAGCTAGGGGAGAGCAGAGCTGTTCTCCCCTCTGCACTCCCAGGGACACATGCTGTGATCTGAGAAGCCAGAAAGGCTGATTCCAGCTGGTTATAACCTAACGAGGCCGCCAAATCAGCTTTACTTTCCAATACAGCGTAATGACTGGTGAGTCTCCTGCGCCTCGAGTCAGGATTATTTGAACCGGTGGTATTACCTGGGTCAAACCAGTCAGCCTCTCCAGGGACTGCGTCGGGAACTGTCATCTTCTGAGCCCGCTCAGGAGCCGCTCTTGCGACTGCGTGGACTGTGAGACACGTGGCATTTGGAAGGCAAATCTGACTCAGGTGCCACAAGAAGGGACTACGGGAGGGAAAATGAACAGGAGAGAAGGGACAGAGGAACAGCGTCACACAGAGGAAAACAGAACGACCCAGGGGAATAGAAATTAAGGGAAAGAAGGAAGATGACTTTTTAAAAAGGAAATACCAACTGAGTGAAAGAATATAACAAAGAGACTGAGTCCTGGGTAAGAGAAATGGTATATCTAGGAGAAGTAACCAGAACTGCCAAAGGCTTGAGTACTCAATGAATTCAGGAGACTTACATACACAAGACAAGGAAAACTTACCCGCGGGTATCTCTTTGCGTTCCGAGACATGTTGTTCATGAGTACTTGCTGGTAAGCTTAGCGAAGGGCCAGGAGGAAGAGTGATCTAGCAGACTAGGACCGTGTGCACCAGCCAGTCGGAATCTTGAAGCCTAGGAGTTTTCTTCAACTGCCGTAGGTGGCTCAGGCTAGAGTCACTGGGGATTCCCACCCCCTCACCTCACCCGACCCCTGGCTTTAGTTTCTACTGCTGCTTGGAGATTAGGCTAGTTCCACACGCTTGGCTGCCCCAGACTCTCCTCTGCCCCTCCTCTCCCCTCCTCTCCCTTCCTCTCCCCCCCTCCCCTCCCCTTTTCCTGCCCTCCCCTCTCCTGCCCTCCCCTCCCTCTCCTCTCCCTCTCCCTCTCCACTTCCCTCTCCGTCTCCCTCTCCCTCTATCCCTCTCCCTAAGTCAGGAACATGGATCAGGTTCACAAACCAGATTATCCCTTTAGATACCCCCCAAAGAATAAATAACGGAAATAGAGAAAACACCACAAAGGACACTTACTTTAGCCAATATTTTTCAAAATCCAAGAAAGAGAAAGTTTCCTTTCTGGAAAGGGCCCCCAAAACCTGGGAAAGTTTGGATCCTTAAATAGACTGGATTTAAACTGGGTGGACGAAGATGGATGAGGTTGGTGAACACAGGACAACTCTTTGAACCAGAGGTCACTATTTTAATGCTTCTCCTAAAGCTCCCCAGTGCAGCAGTGCAATTACAAAGCAGCTTATTTTGCATTGTTAAGCCTAGTGCAGTGACAGGAACTTGGGATGAACGAGGCTCACCACAGCGGGAAGGGGCTGCGTGCTTGGGGAGCTCTTCAGTCTTTCCCACTTCTCTCCAAACCCAGGGTCACCGCTGCAGTCCAGCCGTGCTCATCTCGGCCCGGCTCCCCCCCCCCCTCACTCCACACAGCAGTAAGCAAGCAGGGCTCTTCTCCTGAGCCACCTCCCACTCGCTGTGCCCCGGGTATCTCCTCCACAATACCGTCCACGCTGTGCAAACACGTGTGTAGAGTTATGTGACCAACAACTCTCTTCCCTGGCCCACGAGGGCAGGGCCTATGCTCAGGCCTTACCATAGCATCCTGAGGGCCTGCTACTGTGTTTGGATCGTTACAGGTGGGAGCTGCTTTACTGTCTAACCAAACTCTCCTGGGTATGTGGGAGGGAAGCGGGAGGAAACAACAGCTGTCAATTAAAGCCCAGCCTGGGCATGTGACCCTTTGTTAGCCAACCTGAATTCTTCCCTGAGTTGTAGCCCACTGAAGCTGTGAGAAATGTTCTGTTCCGGTTTTTCTCCCAATAGATCCCAAGTCGATGATACAGGTACAAGTGTGTTACAGAAAGGCTCACAGAAACAATCGGTGAGAAAAGCAGAATAGAGAAGAAGCCAAGCCGTGGAGCAGGTGTGGGGCTGCAAACAGGAGTGGAAGGCCCAGCAGGCCCCCTTCTGGGCTGCGGAAGAGATGGGCTCAGTACCAAACCAGAAGCCTGGCCCGGGTGGCCCCGAAGTCCCTTCTCCCGTCTCCTTGTCTGCACCTGCAGCCACGGGTCCTCGATAGGCAGTTGCCAAGCCACCTACTGAGATTCCATTTCTGGCTCCCTTTCCACACCCCCTCTCAGACTTTCTGTCCTAGCTTCCCCACAGGATTTGCATTTTGCTATTTTCCACCTTAACTGCAAAGCCCGGCTCCAGATTTTGGGCCAGTAAAGGTAGAAGTCTCAGCAAGTACAGAACATGCGACCTCTCTGGTTGGCTCCATCCCAGACACAATGTGCCTTGCCGATACCCAGGCAGCTTCCTGGGAGAGAGATCCAACATGGACACATGGTCCAGCTCTAAAACCTTGTTGTTCATTTGATAATGCATTTCATTGAAGGAAACATCTGGAAGTTACTAAAACTTCCTGATTATCTAGAACTTTTAGAGCATCTCCTTAACATTTACCTAACACAGCTTAAATGACTACCAGGGTAAAACAGTCATCCTGGAATTTATTGCTGCATTGCTTTCATTTGTCTCTATCAGTGTACAAGGTATCACTTATTAATGGCAACTAACAGGTTTTGTGTGTCATCTTATGTATTTCATCCCTGGACTTGAATTTCCCCCACCTACAGTGACACAGCTGTGTTTATTTGAACCTGGGTCTTCTCACTCCAAATCCATGCTGATTGTTTATTTGTTTGTTTATGTTTTCGAGACAGGCTCTCACCTATATTTCAGGCTGGCCTTGAACTCACTATGTAGCTTAGGCTGGCCTCAAACTCACAGCAAACCTCTTCTCAGCCTCCTGAGTGCTGGGATTACAGGACTGCAGCAACATGTCCTGCCAAACCCATGCTCTTAACTGCTTCACTCAATGTTTGCCAGCAATCATTTCTCACTCACTAAATGCCAAGAACTAGATCCATAGGGACTTGAGAGTACAGGGAGGAGAAACAGAGGCAGTCTATTTAAATGCTGCACAGTGGTTTCTACTTATCTGGGCAATGTTCCCTGACCAAATGGTCCCACTTGAACTACAGTCCATGCCTTTATTCACTCGTTCATTCAACATTTAGCACTCCTTGTGTTGGGCCCTATTCCAAGCGTTGCTTTTCAATGAGCAATTCTCCTGGAGTCTACATTCCGGAGTGCAGGAAGGAGAGTAAAACAAGAGGTAATGCTGCAGTAGGTAAGGGGTGATGATCGCTGTGGGGAAGAAAAGTAAAGAAAAAGAAATCAGAAGTATGACCTAGAGTGGCTAAGACTCCCTGGGGAGATGACTTCTGAGCAGAGTTGAAGGAAGCAAGAGAGCAAGGAATGTAAGCATCTTGAGGGATCATGGTCCACCCAGAGGAGAGAGCCAATGCAAGGGCACTGAGGCATCTCCCAGGAGCAGCGATGGGACTGAGTTGACTAGGAGTGAGCGTGACAGAAAGTGCTAACCAAGAGCGGTAGTAACCAGAAAGGGCAGAAGTCAAGAGTGACCCTTCAAGGGATCATGGTGCACTGGTCCCCTTTCCATGGCTGAGACAAAATTTCTGACAATCACAAGTTAAAGATGAAAAGCTTTATTTTGGCCCAGTTTCACATGTCTCAGTCCATGGGCGGCTGGCTCAAGGGCAGAAATATTGTGGCAGAAGGGCATGTGAGAGAAAAACTGCCCAGTTGATGGCCAGGAAGCAGGGCAGTGAACCAGAGAAAAAGGGGCCAGGAACCAGATACAGCCCACGCCATCACCCACACAAACACACCGGAGCCGTGCGGTACCGATCTCATAAGTATTTCTCAACCCTACCGATTGACAATCAAGATTAAGCTGCGCAGCTGGCTTTCCTAACATCTGCTCATCCTTCAACATCTTTCATACCCACCATTGTTAGGATTTCAAGTGAAAAGGATATGCAATCTCAATGGTAGCAACACTGAAGCTTATTAATCTATTCATGGACCATCAAGACCAAACTAACACCCACTCAACTCAATTTCTCAAGAAACTAGGGTGGCTGGAAACAAGAAATGTCAAATGTCCCCACTTCTCAACCCCTCTGCAGCTGCCACCTCCCCTTCTTTCCTACAGAGTTTAAACCTTTGTGCCTTCCCTCCCTGCCTTTCTAAAGATGCTTTTCTGCAGGGAGACCTCTGAAGAGCTTCTGCACTGTTCTCAAGATCCACCCTCTCCCTGCAGCCCACATTTCATTCCTTATACCCCATCATGGTTATTGGCATGGGAGCCCAGACTCTCTAGGACTCTGATCATGCCTTGATGTTGTCAGCCCCAGCTTAGCATGCACTCAGGGTGGCCCTGATGCCCTTTGCCAGTCTTCCTAGATATCACAGTGATCTGACCACCAATAGAGAGGAGCCTTTCTCTAGCAACTGGTGCTCCCACCTGAAATCTACAGAACCTTCCAGATGTGATTGCTGGGTTGCAGAACTAGATTTTCTTCTACTACACTTCCTAATTTATTACCAGTGCTTAACTGAGCAGGATCACCTTTCTTGTTTGCCCACATTGGTGGCTGAATGCTTTCACACACTGTAGTGTTCGGAGCCCCCTGAGGCAAGCTCAAGGGACATTAACCAAACTAGATCTGAGAAATACGGTATGACTAAAATAGGAAGTTCTGGGAGTGGGTGATAAAACAGACCTGAAATACTCACGTCATCTATATCATCAGTAGAACCTATTTCAAATATTTGTACTGAAGTTAACATAAAGCATTCTTTCAATTCCAAAATTCTACATGCTTATTATTGTTAAAAATTTAAATATTCCTGAATTTCATACGTAGGAGATAGATGGCCCCTCACCTTATCCTACTCCTTCCTTCTGCCCAATCGCAAGGGATTGCCCACTGGTACTATTATATATATATATATATATATATATATATATATAATCTGGATATTTTTCCTATGAATATATAAACTCACCCAATATTTTGTGTTTGGTACTGGGATTAAACCCAGGGTGCTGTGCCACTGAGCTATAGCTCCAGCCCTTTTTATTTTTTGTTTTTATTTTGACACAGGAGCTTGCTAAGTTGCCCGGGCTGACTTCGAACTTGTGAGCCTGTCGCTTCAGCTTCTCAGGTAGCTGGGATTACAGTCATGCACTCTGCACGGTATTACTGTTTTTCACCAGTCACATGATTCTATAGTATGTGATAAGTAGCCCTAATTTCCCTAATAAACACCCCATTGGTGAGTATTAGGGTTTTTTTTTCCATTTGCACTGTTACAAACAATGCTGCAATGAACATCCACATACACATATCTTTGAATATATGTATGGGGAATTGTATAGAATAAATTCCAGGAAGTGAAAGTGTAGAATAAATACTCCCCAACTGACGTCCAAAGAGTCACATTACCCTCCTACCAACAGCATACCAGGGAGATAAAGGATTCTTGTGGTGAATCTTCTTGTACTTTTTCCTAGAAAGGGAGGCAGCACTGTCATTGGGAGCTACCACCTTTAATCAAAACAGTAGCAAAAGGCATCAAGTCTCAGGACATTTATCACATTAGTAGCAAGTGAGCGATCTCAGGGACCAAAGGTGACGCTAGGGGAGTTGCAGAGTTGAGTGGGGTCTGGGGACTGGACAGCAGCCTCTCTTGGGAATTCTGACTTGTCCTATTTGAAGGAGCTGTGACAGGTTGGACAGATTATTCATAAGCGTCTAAGAGTAAATGGAATATTCAGCCCTCAGCCAGAGACTTTAGGAGATGTCTCCAGACAAACCACATAATATGAAATGGTTGATTTCAAAATATTTTCCACCCCAAACCATTGAAAGCAAATATAATTGTTTGTGTAAAAGTCACACATTAAAATTTTATAAAGGTATTTTATATGGTACGTGGAAAGGATACCAGTGTTAACTAGTTAATATTTTAGTAAAAGTTAGGAAGATTTTGAGCAAGTTCAGTTTTTCGTTTTAGGTCTTACACTAAGAAGTGAATGATCATCCCAAGATGGACCACCAGGGGGCACTAATACAAAACGGAGTCACAAGCTCATGCAGTGTATTTGACCTGACCATCAGCAAAATGCTCCTGTGTATGTGTGTGTGTGTGTGTGTGTGTGTGTGTGTGTGCGCGCGTGTGTGTGTGTGCGCGTGCGTGCGCGCGCGCGCGCGTATGTGTACTGCATCGAACTCAGGACTTTGCACTCGCCAGGCTGGTGCTGTGCTGTTGATCTATATCTCTGGCCCTATTTTATTTGAGCAAAACTTTAAATGCAAATACTTCACACTAGCATTTACTGAAAGCAATTGTTTGACTACATGCAATCACCAATATAAGAGCATATTAATCTGGAATAATATATATGCCTGTGTGTTCTTACTAAACGTAGCAGTGCATAACACTAAAACAGGGTGGAACTGAGAACACGGTCAGCATAACTACGCCCTCTTCAGCATTCTCTGATTTTCACTGTTTGTACCAGTCCTTTGCTTTTAGTGTCTAATAAGCTTCCATGGGGCTACATTGCAAAGAACAAGGTTTATGGACAAGATTTAGCTTTGAGTCCTAGATTTTCCCCATCATAACTTTATGACATCCAGCAAAATCTGTTAAGGCTCAGTTTCTTCACCTGTAAAATGGAAGCAATGGGAGGCTGAGAAGCTGTGGTAAGAAAAGAGATGATGCTGGTGAAGTTCCTAGCAATTCTGGGTGCCTAATTCAGTGCTCACATTTGTGAAAACTACCTGTGGGATTTATGGACATAGAAATGATAGAGAGTAACTATTCTTCATGTACAACAGACATGAAAACTGAGGTTAAACACTATGTCTGAGGTCACAGAAGTAAACGGCAGCAAAAGATACAATGCTTATCTTTTATTTCCCACACTGCTTCCATTTGGAGGGCAAACAGACACTACTCTATTAAGCGTCTTTGCACTTGTAGGACTGACAAACGTAGGAAGTTCTACAGAAATGCATGGAGGAGATGACGATTATGCATATGTAGCACTTTCGGGGGGGGGGATAAATACAATTTGCTCTGAAAGATCAAAAGGACTTTACCAAACCAAAGTATTGTTATCGATATTATATCATCATTACCACTATGATTAACTGAATCGCCAGTTTGGTAGATTGCAGGGTAATGATACACAGAAACTATAATTCAGCCTGAAAGGTGATAAACTTCCAGGAAACAGAAAGACAGGAAAGCCGTGCTGGGGCCCAGGTTGCTCAGTGTTTCTGAGCTAGGAGAGCAGTGGGCACATACAGGGAGGACCAAAGAGAGTACTGGGACACATTCGCAGGGGAGCTGGTAGTGACAAACGGGCAAAGACCAGGCAGTGAGTACCACAGCACACGAAGCAGATTCTACAACCGGTACAGCATTTCTGAAAAGGAATGCCTTTCCCCAGCAAGCCCGCATGAAAATATGAACTTGAAGTAAGCTCAGTCCTGCAGCCTGGGTCTGCCTACCTTGTAACCCCAGTGCCAGGCTTAATGGCTTGCCCAAGACTCTCTACAGTCTGAAAAGTAAAAAGCCCTGTGCTCCCCACCAGCAGCACAGGAAGAGGCTTTGCCAGCATCTGTCCTGAAGCATCAACGTCAAATGCATTCAGCGGCAGCACCCTCAGAGCTCTGGGACGAGTGTTGCCTCTCTACACAGGCAATAAGACACATGGCCTGCTGCTGCAGAAGGCCAGACAGAAGCTAATTGCAGCAACCTGAACCTGCCATGACTAACATGCTTATTTAATTTCAAATGTTTGTGTGTTGACCTATAGAAATCAAATATAGCAACCTCATGAGCCAAGCCTCCACTGGGGCCCTGGGAGTGTTGTCTTTGTGCAGAGCAATTAAGCAAGCCTGAGTCTGGCAGGGGTTGGGTTGCACAGTGTTATCTGGCACAGAATCCACTCTGGAGAGATGTCAGTTCTATGGGGGAATGAGGCTCGACCCAGGCACAGAGGAAAGGCATGAAGTAGGCCACAGGGCAGGCTTCAGTCAGTGAGGGCTCTCCAGCACGAAGTTCCTTTTGCCAAGAGCCTACTATGTGCCATGTCTTTGACAAACACTATGACACCTCTTCTGCCCTTGTTTTATGAGACAGGTGTAGTGGTCCAGTTTTACAGGTTTAAAAAAATGAGACTTGGAGAGGTTAAATAATTTTCCCACAGTCAAATTTTAATAGTAACACACTTTGAGCATCCATAATCCAAAAATCCAAAGTCTCATATGCACCAACATTCAAAACTTTTTAAGCCCTGACATGACACAAGTGGAAAATTCCACACCTGATTTCATATGACAGGTCATGGTCAAAACACATTACCTTCAAGCTGTACCTTCAAGGTCTACATGAAACATAAATGAATTTCACGTTGAGACTTGTATCCAGCCCCCAAGACATCTCATAATGGGTAGGTAAGTATTCCAAAGTTTTAAAAAATCTGAAATTAAAAATGTTCCTGGTTCCAAGCACTTTGGATAAGGATACTCAACCTGTAATAGCAGCAGATATTTTGTGGAGGTGCCTACTATAATTTCTAGCTGAGCACTTAATACCATTTAATCCTCAGATTAATATTTATAAGGTAAAGATTTTACTAACTTCACTTTCCAGATAAAGAAACTGAGGCTAAGGGAGATTAATTTATCAAAGAATTTAAGATTTTGACACACATACTCTTACCACAGTGCTCAAGTCTGAAATGACTATGCTATGCTGGCCCCCAGGGCTGGACTTCATGATAACATAGTGTAAAGTAGATTCGGCTCAAAGTTACTCAATTCTCCAAAGTTCCTGTCTAAGAAGAAGCAATCACTCTTTAAGTCCAAGCAATCTTCATAGCTTGCTCTGCTCCAGGAGAGTCAAAGCAAGCTTTCAAAGGGTGAAGCACACGGAGCAGGAAGGAACCTATACAGAGGAGGACAGGACCACGGTGAGAGTTAGGGGCTGTCGCCCAAAGCAGCGGCCAAGCCTCCCTGCCCTGACCAGAGACACCAGAAACCAGGAACAGCCTTTAGTTGTAATAATAATGACGCTAATGACTATTAATAGTCACTGAACATCAGTCAGATATGAGACACTATCCTAAGGGTCTATATCCTTCTGGAAAGAAGATCTGCCCCACGAGACTCAGGCAAAAAGAGGCAAACCCAGCGCCTGGATCTAGATGTCTCTAGCGCCCTCGAGCTGGGATTTTTCTGCTGTTATGTCACCATGGGGTGGGTTCACCTAGTGCCTTGGTTAATTAGGTTTCTTCATCCATGAAGTGAGCTCAGAAGTTCTTTTCTCTGCAATATGGAATGTGCTATGACAATTCATTTTTTTAAAAAATTCGTCAAAGGCCTTTGAAATTTTCCAGGCTGTCACTAAATAAATACCTGTCACAGGAAGAAGGTAAAATCTTTAAAGACAGACACAATATCAAAAAGATACGTCTCTTATTTATTGTAATCAATTAAACACTCAAAACATGAAATAGAGTTGTGTCACATGTCATAAAAATGCTAGTTGTACATATGCTACAAACACACTCTCACACACCTCCACTACCCTGTAATTAATGGAGATTCCTTCTGGCAGGGAAGTGGGCAGGTCTGTGGGGACTGCAAAGTGTGAAGTTAAATCCCAAGGGACATGTAATGCATTATAACTCCTCTGCCCGCCATAAATTCTTTTTACCAGGGGTATCAGGAGTTCACAGGAAAATCCCTGACAGATATGATTAAGACTGGGAACAGATCTCACTGTTTTGCTGAATGCTTCTAACATAGTCAGTACTCATGGATTACAGAGTACAATTTAGAAATGGTCCCAGAAATTCCCATAACCACAGTGAAAGTCTCTCCCTTCGATAGTCTCTCCCCGCAAAAGAAAAAAGTAATATCCAGAATGTTCATGTTAATCTGACAGCTTCATAAGGACATACTGAATTCATGTCTACCTAGCTCACAGTCACAATATCAAGAAAAAAAATGCTAGCAAATAATTCCTGGACAATAATAGATTCTGAATGTTTTCATATACCACTGGAATCTTGTTATGGTTGTAACAAATGTAGACTAAAGTCCACATATTTAGCTGTTCTGTGCGATGGGTTCATTACTCCACACACTGCTAAATCCCCGGAGATTGTCATTTAATTAAATGCAGAGAAGTCTTCATGGATAGATTTCTAATTTACTGTTTCTATGCCAAGAGTCTCAGAGGTCTCATTTCCGTTCAGAAAAGTCTACTGCCACAAAAAGGGGGATTAATGAAATTAAATGGCTACTATCTTTCCTAGGACTGAGACCTGCTGACTTGCACCTGAACTCTGGATTTGAGGCAGAGGTCAAGAGTGCAGCTCGTCTAGCAGAAGCCCCTCTTCCCCCACCTGCAGCACACACCCACCACCACCATTCTTTAACTTCAAAAGTCCATACAGAGGTCCTTTAGGGCTATTGCAACTGCAATCCTTAAAGTTCTTTTGAACACATTTTTTTCCTATCCCATTTATTTTCTTGGCAGAGATTCTGTAAAATTTATAGAAAAAGTCCATGTCAAGATCTTGGGAAAAATAACCAGACATGGTGGCATTCTGGAAGGCTGAGCTAGGAAGACCACAAGTTTGAGTCCAGCCTGGGCCATTTAGTGTCTTAGCAAGACCGTGTCTCAAAATTAAAAAAATAAAAAAGGGCTGGAGATACAATTTAGTGTGAAGGTCCAGAGTTCGATCCCCAGTACCGCAAAAGTAAAAAAGAAATCTTGGGAAAACATTAGGCTTATCACAGAAGAACACCATATGTGTGGCACTGTGAATTCCAGAGGACAGTTCCAACTTCTAGTCCTGCTGTCAGGTTTCTGCATCTTTTTAGGGAGCTCACAATAGTACTTACCTTCTGGAGTGCAGCATCAGACAGCTTCAAACAGAGCATGAGCCCTGCTCCCGACACTGCCCTCTTCATCCTGCTCCTGGTATAGTTGGCCTCAGTCGAAGGAATACAGTTTTAGAAAAGGCATCTTCAATACAGCAAAAGTTTGTGTGTTGAACATTTTATCAATCGGAGCACTTCATAGCATTCGCCCTGCCTACAAATGTGTAATGATTATCATCATTTAAAATGGTTATGTTTTACCGGACATGGTGGTACACACCTGTAATCCCAGCACTTGGGAGGCTGAGGCAAGAGGATCACCACAAATTTGAAGCTGGCCTGGGCTACAGAGTTCAAGATCAGCCTTGACTACACAGCGAGACCCTGTCTCAAATTAATGAGTTAATTAATTTGGAGGTCTTCCCATCCTACGCCTCCCCAGCAGCCACTCAGTGTCCTGTGGCCTGCGTTCAGGGTAACTCTGGCCGCACCTCCCCTCTGGTTTTCTCGCCCTTCCTCAGGTGGAGACTCTGCATCTCTCGCTGTCATCTCCTGTATTGGACGTTCAGCCCAACACATCCCACATGCCACGCTGCTGCATCATAACTTGGCCTAAAGAACTGGTCGGTCCCATTGGCATCATTCCTCTGCTCACAAGACTGCTGTAGCCCCCAGGTGTACCGCACACTCCTTGACCTGCTGTGGGAGTCCGTACACTCAGTGGGGTCTCAATTCTGCCTTTCCACACACACCCTTTGGTTCGGCCCTTTACTCCTATCAACCTTCTACCCTTTGTTCTAGAGATGTCAGGTCACCTTCCTGCTCCCTCCCCTACCTGTCAGAATCCTCTGCCTATATCCTCAGATGTCACTTCCTTCCCGTAGGTTTTTCTCACCCCAACCCATCCATCCACTCCTCCCAGCAAACACACACCTGGGATCAGCTGATCCTCTTCTGAGTCCACATTGCAAAATTTTCATTCTTGAAGACACTAGACCATACCGTGTTTTGCCCAGTCATACAGCTGAGTTGTGAACCTGCCCTAATTACAAGGTCTTACAGGACCATTCTCAAATTTGTACTTTTATACTGCTTAGGACAAAGCTCTGAGCAGGTACCAAATGCTTGGGAAATATAGCAGGTATATCCAAGCGAACAAACAATATGCCTTTGTTTTGTTTTCAAGAAAAATTGGAAGACATGTAAATTTTCACATTTCTTCGTAATGATTTGTGGGAGGGGACTGGGGATTAAAACCAGGGCCCTCACACTAAGCTGCTTCCCAGCCCTTTTAATTTTTTATTTTGCGAGGTCTCACTCCTGCCTCAGCCTCCCAGAGAACTAGGATTACAGGTGGGCACAACCACTTGGGGCAGCTAATAAAGAGTTTTAAGACAAAGCAGTGTGCTAAAAAGCTTATTAGTATATCATCTCATTCAAAATAAAACAATCAACTCAGCCATGTCGCCCGTGAGTGAGCAGATCCTGCTGATGTGCCAATTCTAATGTGTGATATGGCGCATGTGAGTGCTGCTACTAAGCAAAGCCCAACACTCTGAAGCCCACCCTCCCCAGAGTCTCCATCTCCAGCCCTTTGTCCTTTCCTCTGTGGAGTTTCTTTACAGGCTTTTTATCTTTTTATTTTTTTAACTTAATTCCAAACTGAATTTTTGGCACTTAAAAATCTATCATTTTAAAAAGGGAGCTCAAAAAATAATAAGCAAGCCCAGATTTGTGTTCGGTGCCCAAAAAAATGCAATTTTTCTACTTTAATCTGATCCAGCCAAATGGCCAGTCCAATGTGCGACATATGTCCAGCCAACTGGTTGGAGTCCATGCATTTAGTTCCTTCTGTAGATTAATGAGATTATGGCATTGTTAAAAAGAGGCAGAAAATGCTAATTTGACATCTACCATGATATACTTTACAGTTTGGGGGTCTTTCTGCATTTTAAGACATTTTTAATTACTTTGTCGCGCTGTGCCAGTGAGGACCATATGCCCATGCCTGTCCCTCCGAGGCTGTCTCCATAGTCACCTGCACATTCCCAGCAGCACAGACTGTTGGGACCTTACTTATCACAGCCTCTGTCTGGAAGAATCAAAAAACCGTCTTCTCCTTCCACCTGCACAGGAACCTTCTGGTTAAAGCTGTTTCAGAAGACAATAAAAGGCATCTCCATATTCAAAGTGAAAAGATGAACTGACTGGGAAAAGAAACCTTACCTCAAAATAATAAGGGGCCACCTCATCTTAAAAGACAGCCAGCCACTTAGCAATACAAACACTCCCCAAAGGCCATTTAGAAAGATTGGACTTTTACCCATACCATGTACATGAACTACACTTTTAAAAATCACTGGTCGTTCTGCAACCTATCACTGAGCTATGTGTAATTGTGCTGTCAGAAGGGTGTTGGGGATAGTTGATGTGACACGTGATAACACGCAGGATATTATTTTATTCTTTGCAAACGCATCTGAACACCCCTAGAACTTTAGCAAAGGAGTACTGTACACACCTTCCTCCTCTGGTCCTCTGGAAAGCTCCACCCCACCATCCTCTCTTTGTACGGTGACGGACTTTCAGTGGAGGCACGCTCAGGATGGGCAGAGTGACTTACCTCTCCAGAACCTTTCCTAAACATCAATTGGGAGCTCACAACTAGAACCTCAAAAGATAAAAATAAAAAATTATCCACGCTGATGCATGCAAAATGTTAGGAGGTGGGTACTTAGGAAGCACCCACTATATGCCAGCCATCATGCTACACACGTTCCCTGTATGAGCTGATTTAAACCTTTATGATGTATGCCTAGCAAGTGCAGGGTCCTGAGTTCGATCCCCAGTACCGCAAAAAACAAACAAACAAACAAACAAAAAACATTTATGATGTGGATAATAACACTATTATCTCTTCCTTACAGGTAAGTGGAGGCATGGAAACGTTCAGCAATCTGCCCATTACTACCCAGCTCGAAAGTGTAGAGTCAGGATTTGAACTCAGGCGGTTGGGAGAGAGACGACACTCTTAGCTACTACGGTACAAGAAGAAAAAGATGGGCAAAGACAGTCCCACTGAGAATATAAAGACGAGAGAACAGTTTGTTTTTTCCAAATTCTCCTGAGCAATTATAAAAATGTTTTGTTTATCACAAAGGCGTTTAACATTTTGGGGCTCTGAGATGCGAGATAATGGTGCAGAGATTTAGTTAAACATTGGCAACATGGCAAGCCTCAAATAAGGACATCTGTGAGGAAACAGCACTCAACAAAACCCAAGCATCTGCACCTTGGATCACCCAGCAAGCGCACAGTGGCAAGGGGGACACAATCGAGCTCTTCTCTGCCATGGCTTCCCCAACACCTGCTCCTCTTCCCAAGTGGAACTTGGTGTTCTTGCCGAAGGCAGGCAGCAAATGGCTCACAGGTGCCCGCGGAGCCAGCAGCTTCCCTACACTGAGAGGCCCGATGCCAATCGGCAGTGGACTGAAGGGTCAACCCGAGGATAAAAGGCTGGAGCACTCACAGGCAGCAGTGCTGTCCTAGAAATGAGCTTTGGCGCCAGCACCTTCTGCCCAGGGAGCATGAAGACCTTAGGGCACACCCTCATCTTGGCTGTTACAGGGAGAGAGTGGGACAGAAATGGGACCAGCCCAAGGTGGGCAGCGAATAGAAGGAAAGCAGAAGTGAATCTTCACCTTTTCTTTCTTCCAGCTCATAGGATGTTTCCTGGCAGCATGGGACAGCAGCGATAGGACAGGCATTAGAGCTGGACTGAACCTTGGTTCAAATCCCTCTCATGGCACTTTCTGCTAATGAGCTCTTGGCCAAGACCGTCAACTGCTCGTGCTTTCTTTGGCCAACCACTACATTTGCTTTTTCCTGGATCCCTGAATAGCAAGTCTGAGCTTTTTGTGAAAGCCATAATATCAGCCCCTACCCACCTGTCCACCTTGTTGCTCACTCCAAACCTACATTCCAGCCAGAACTAACTTGCAGGAGCCATGGCAGTTCTCAGCTCTGGGCCTCTGCACACTCTCATCCCTCCATCCAGGACACTTTCCTTCCTCCTTCGCCCCTTGTTCAACCCAGCCAACTCCCGCTCATCAGGTCTCGGGAATGTCCCTTCTTCCAAGAAGCCTCCTGGCTGTGCCTACAAGCGCGGCCATTGCGCCCAGAGCTTACAGATGAAGCACTCAGAACCTACATTGTAATGTAGCTCTCAAGCGGCACTTAAGCAAGCTCATTGTCTGCTGCTCCCCAGCGTGCCTATTATGTATGGGGAGAGAACACGCCCTCCCTCCTGCCGTACCATCAACCTGCACTCTGTTCAGCCATCTCTCTTCCTCTTTAGCTGTGTCTTTCCTGCTAGGCTATAAAGCTCTATATGGCTCGAGGGCAAGGCCACTGGGTATCCCCAGAGACTAGAACAGTGTCCATTTAGTATTCAATATGCATTTATGAAATACAATTGACTAAATGAATCAACTGCTCTGTGCCTCATTTTACCCTTCTGGAAAATGGAGGGAACAATGTTCATTTTAAGAAATAGATACATGAGAGGGCTGGGGATGTGGCTCAGGAGTGAGAACTCGCCCAGCATGCATGAGACCTTGGCTGCACTAGTGTGTGTGTGTGTGTGTGTGTGTGTGTATTAAATGAAATGTGTCTGACATACAGCAACTGGCACAGAGTAGAAATCAATAAACAGCATCTATACTGTCCATTCACATACACTCATGTTTCCAACCAACCTCCTAGAGAAAATTTGCATCTAGCAGGTTACCTACATCCATTTCTGTCTCTCTCTCCTTAAAGATCTCTAGGGAGGAAGCCGCACCTCTCCCTCTGGCAGATACCTGTTTCTTAGCCCTGTGTTAGTCCACTGGTTGACAGTTATACCTTAACCAGCCTGTACTACATTCTCAGATACACTATTTACACCCTTCTTCCAAAATAGCAAAATGGTGCACAAAAACCACCATTTCCAAGTTATTCCTCCTCTTCCTCCTCCCCCTCCAAGTTTCTCCTCCTTTTCTTCCTCCTCCTTTCTCTTCTCCTCCTTCTTTCTCTTTCTCTCCCACCCTCCCTCCCACACCCATCTCTTGCACACCAAAAAGTTTTCCAGGGACCAAGGGTCAGCTGGTCGTTCATTCACCACCCACTGAAAGCTCGAAGCTACAGGCTGCTGGCTAGAGGCTGGGGCACAGAGACAAAGAGGGTGAGACAGAAACCACGCTCTTTGGGTCTATCCGTTGGAGCAGGCGTGTAAACAATCATTGCAAAAATAGTTACAGGGGTCAAGAGAAAAATTCGGGGTAGTATCATAGCTTTCCAGAAGAGGGAGCAAGAGAACAACCTAGTCAGGCCCTCAAGTGGCCCTGGCCAACAAGGCTCTTCTCACCCAGACTCACTTCGTGGTTATTCTCATTCTGTGCCCTGAGAAGACGAAGGGCATTTCATCAGCACCTTCCTCATAATCACTGTCTCAATCCGTCATGAAGACCAGCCCTAATAAACACAGAAGTTGTCAAGGACACCATCCTCTTCTGCATAGCTCACAGTCACAGTCATAGGTAGGACTCAGAATCTGCCCCGTTTAGCTAACAGGGTTATCTAAGCACCAATTCCACCTGATAGGCCGTATCACCCGATAGGCTGGGTGAGTGCACCCCTCTGTTTGTTTCCTTTCAGGGTCCCTTTAAGAGCTGAATCAGTCTTCAGCTCTCTTGACGCTCTATTTTGTATACTGGATAACAAGGCCTAGCTGAGATTCAGAATCATTAAATTCAAAGAGGAAGAAGCATGAGTTATAAGTGCAATAAACTACCACATTTCTGTCTTGCGATCGAGGAGGAACACAGTTCTTTCTGTGTTCACCAGGCTAGGAGCGGGCAGCACATGGAGGAATCCATGGCAAGGGACAGCGCGAGAACAGGTGGCTGGACAGTCCTCTAACAGCTGTGTGCCCGGAGCTTGGAGAAAGGCATCTCGGACCACTCTGCCTCCCATGAGGCTGCTCTGGACGCCAGCATCCCCACAACAGCAGTCTCCCAAGGCACAGAGCATTCACGGCGAATGACATTTCTGGAAACTATTAACTGCCACTCAGAACATTACTCAGATGCCGAGGGCTGGGAGACAGTCTTGGTGAAGTGCAGGCGATGAAGTAAGCAGCGCAGAGGGCCCCCAGCGCCGATGGGTCCAAGGTCATGGTCTCTGCAGGAACGCGCTGGCTTTCAAGGACTACCACAGCCAAGTACCATGAATGGGTGGCTTCACAACAGAACTTTCTCACAGTTCTGGAGGCTAGAAGTCCAAGGTCAAGGTGTCGTCAGTGTTGTTTTCTCCTTAGCTTGCAGACGACCCCTTGTATCTGTGTCTTCACAGGACTGTTCTGTGCTCACCTTTGGTCCAATCTCTTCTTATCAGGACACCAGTATTCAAAGTATTGCTTTGGGGTTCAGCCTGATCACTTCTCTAAAGGCCCTGTCTCCATGGATGGTCACATTCTGAGGTGCTGCGAGATAGGATTTCCACAAGTGCATATTTGGAGGATGCAGTTCAGCCTATAACAAGGAGCTAAAAAGGGAAACATGCAATGAAGAAATGGAGCATGCTGCCAAGGACTCGCCAGTATAGACACTAAAATGGGTTTGATATGAAAGGCTAGAGGACTAGGTAAAGGATATCAGCCCCTGCCTCTGCTGATGACTTTCACATCATCCAGGTCTGCACCCTCTCTCTCTCTCTCTCTCTCTCTCTCTCTCTCTCTCTCTCCCTCTGACTCTCCCCAGTTCCTCGTTCACAACAGTCTGCTGGACCCATGCCAGCCTGATGATCTGCCAGCACCTTACACAAACAGGAAAACGCCAACTGCACTTGTTTCTGATTTCTGCTATTGCTGTCACCAGCTTTCCAGGAATTTTTAATCCCTTCCCTCTCTTCCCAAATTTAAAATATCTCCAAGGCCTTTTTGTCTTGATTTCTTGTATCTCTCGCACCCATTCCCTTTTCTCAGGACAGCTTCTAGAATACCCATCCGTCCATCGTGATGCAGACCACTCAAAATACTCCCCAGTGGGTCTCCTCTCCTTCCACCAATTCACCTACACACACTACTCTCTTGGATTAAGGATTAATCTTCCTAAACACTGCTTACAGCATGAATCAACCTCTGCTCTGAAACCTTCCATGGCTCCCCACTGTCATGGAAGAAAAATTCTAACTATATATCCCAGCATGCTATGTCTTTCAGTCTGGCCCTTCAAATCTAACTATCCTCTCCCCCAACCATGCTGACAAAAAGTGAAAATAAATGAATGAATGAACCCCACTCCAAAACCTTCCCTTCCACAAAATGATGAGTACGGCGTCCTGTGGCGTATTCACTGCCACCTTGCCACATGCTCTGTAAATGTTCCTGTGTCCAACCTCCCCTCCCGCACCCCTAAATCCAACCTACCCCTAAGCCCCAGCATCGGCACTGCCCTCCATTCCTGACCTTTCCTGACCGTTACAAATATATTATCCTACTGCTCTCCGTAGGAGCTACCATTAACAGTTAAATGTGATATTTGTTTTATCTTTTTCACTATCCCCATGTGTTCTTACACAACTCTATGTGTGTGCCTCACTCCTCAAACTCCACAAGGGCAGACACTACACAATCCCCGTGACAGATACACAATGACAACAGTAATAACCAGACATTTGTTGAGCATCTACCATATGACAGGCACTGTGCAGTTTTCCAACATTATTTCATTTAATTAAAAGAACAACCCAATAAGAGAGGTACTGTTATTATTTTCATTTTACAGATGAAGAGACTGAGGATTAAAAAGACTAAAAAAACTGCCTTGAATTAACAGAACTAGTAAGTGACAAACAGAGCTAAGATTCAAATATAGGTCTGGGGGATCCAGGCCTCCCTGCTACTCGTACCTCTCACAGCAAATGCCGAGCATCTGCTATGAATTAAGGCTCTGTCTCCTACCACAGCAGAGGCAGGGGACGCACACAGAATCAGGGCCTCCAAAGATGTCCATGATCACAGAAGCCTGTGAGCTGTTAAATCACACTCCCAAGGAAAATTCAGGATGCAAATAGAATTAAAACTGGCCACTCAGTGGACCTTAAAATGATGCGATCATCCTGGCTGCCTGGGGGAAGGGGCAGCACAGTCACAAGGTCCTTAGTGGAAGAGGGAGGGAGAAGAATCAGCGGTGACACAATGTACGAAGAGTGCGACCTGTGACTGGTGGCTCTGAAAATGGAGGAAGGGGCCCCCACCAGCAGCCTCCGGATACTGGAGAAGGTATGGAAACTGATGTGCCCCTAAAGCCTCCAGAACAGAGCACAAATCCTGCTCCCTGACATGTTGATTTTCAACCAGTGAGACATGCTCGAGTCAGATTCCTAACCCACGGAAGTGTAAGATGATGATTTCGGTTACTTTAAGCCACCAAATTTGCAGTGATCCGTTAAAGCAGCGATCGGAAACTAATTCCGGGGGTACACAGGTTTCCAACCAACCCCAGACTATCCTGATGAACGGGCACTGCTCTGGTGAAAACTAAGTAGGCTGCGCTCTCTGGGACCAAGTAGCTGCCTCCCGCCTCCAGGGCAGGTCTTCCTAGGCAGAGAGTACACCTCGCGGGCAGCACCTGCTTCCGGGGCTCCTTCCCACCCTGTCCCTGAACTGTTCTGAAAATGGGCTTAGCAAGGACATGAAACTCGGGGTGAAAGCCACACATTTGTGACACAATTCTCTTAGGAAAGTTGTTATTACAATCCAAACACGTGTGGCAGCCTGTACAAATATTATTCCTAGCGTTTGTACTCCAGCCACTTCCCATGTATTATCCTAGGTGCCTGAGCCAGCCCTGAAGCGTGCCTAAAATGGCGGTTTCAAGTGCACGCCGTGGTTTTTTGGACTGCAGTTTTTGAGTCAATTCCAAGAATTTTACTCTCAAGAGGCCCAAATAGCAACTGTAGAAAAATGTATTTTTTTTTTAATGGTAGGAGGACTAGTTCACTCTTCTTGTAGTAAGCGAGTGATACAGACCAGGTACCAGCGGCAGAGAACTCCAAGGTAGAGCCCCCCTCCCCTCTTGCCAAGAATTTGGACCCTGTGGCTTTGCCCAAGTGATCGTCTGGGGCCTTTATGTCGTGGCTGGGACACACCTTGTAAGGAGCTGGCATGGGCCCCAAGTGCCGGGGTCCACATTCCTGGCTCTCCTTCCCAGGCCAGCGCCTTTAATGGGCTTCCTGTAATCACCAGGACGCTCACAGGTCTGCCTCTTACAGTAACAGGGGCACTGCACTTGTCCCGGGCCGGTTTGAGGTCTGTGTCCCCACAGTAATGGAAGCAATAACAGCTCCCACGCTGCTATTTTCCAAGCGCTTCCCACACACGTTACCACTCACCATGCGGTGGAGGGCTGGTGCGCCACGGACTTTGGACTGGGCCGCCGCCTTTGGGATCCTGACTCTGCCACCGTCCGCTATGCGACCTTGTGCACTTTCGTGAACATCTCTGCGCTCGGCTTTCTCTGAAATAGCGATCTTTCAAGTACTGCCTTGTGAGGTCGTCGTAAGGACTGTTTGCAAGAGTCCTGGCAATATAATTAATATCGCATAGGGGTAGTAATTGGTTCCTGTAAAGTAAATCTGAGACGAGCTCAGAAATGAACGACCTGCCCAAGGCCACACACTGGATGAGGGACACAGACTGGGTTCTGAAGCCCGGTCACTGTGTCTGTGAGTTCTTACATTTTCCACTGGCTGCACCTTCTCGCGTTTGTCCCCATGCTCGTCCTCCCACCCCAAGATAAAACGGGCTGTCCCCGCCCCTTTGCACTCGGAAGCTCGCAGCAACTCCGAACACCTAGGAGAAGTGAAAAGCGCGCGCTCCCTCCCGCGCCAGGCGCGCCCTCGGGCGAGGAAGCCTACAGGTCCGCGCTTCGCTCCGGGCGCAGTCTCCCCCCGCAGCTGCGGGAAGAAGCGCCAGACTCGCGGCGCCGCCAGGTGCGAGTGGCGCAGTGCACGCACCGGACGCCCGCCTCGCCGCCGCCTGCCTCCCGGAGCTGCCTGGTGGAATCCCTCCCCAGCTGGAGAGGAAGGCAGTTGTTTTCCTCCTGGTGGAACGTTCCACTTGAAACGGTTCCACAAGGGCTGTTCTCGCCTCCGACTCCGGGAAGAACTGTAATTAACACAGCAACAAACGCCCACGCCGCTAACTGGCAAAGGGAGTGTAACACGAGCCGCTTCTCCAACCGAACTGGGCCAATTGCGTTCCCTTCTTGCCTCCCATTTGGTCTGTTTGGGTTCCGCAGTCATCCAACTGTAGCGTTTCTTAAAACGTGTCAGTGGCTGCTGTTTGTGTTTTGGGTTGAACAGTTTCACACCCGGCGCTGGAGACGGTGCTCGCCCAGCTGCTGCGCTCGTCCCTGCTGCGCGCGGCTCGCGAGAGGCAGGTGGAAGCCTACGGCACCTGCCGCCCCCGCGGGGCCGGGGCCGGGGCCCGGCCGGAGTCTCCCGAGCAGGGCAGGTCTGACCGGTCCGCCGGGTCTGCAGGAGCCCCGCGCTGCGCTCGAGCTCAGAGGCGCTGGGCTAGGGACCCGGGGACCCTCGAGGAGCCAGGGTGACTCCAGGTGGCACCCTTGGGCTAGGCTGCGCGGGCATCGGCTGGGGGAAACCCCGGGACTCCCAAGAGCCAGATCTCTGACGCTGCCCCCAGGGCATAACCTGCACCCCCACGCGTGGCCCGCTGCCCCGGCTCGGTACCGTGTGGGCTGCTTTCCGGCCCTACCCCGCCCTCCTGGTTCAGAACCTGCCCCTTCACAAGGGCGACTAGACAAGCTGAAGTTTGAGAAGCTGCATGCAGTGTGCCGTATTAAATCTTCCTCTAAAGTGTTGCCATTAGTGTTTCCTGGTGTAGACTCCTTTCAAAACCCGTGGGACAGGCAGATGCTTTCGAGAAACAGAACCCTGCTCTCAGCTGAGGGCGACCGCCTGAGATGCACCGCGGTAGTTCGTTATTCCTCAGGTAAACGGGGGTGGGGGAGGCAGATTCATAGAAATGACCCAACCCAGAAAAGTGCAGAGACTGGATAGAGAGCCAAGCTCCAAGCATGAAGAGTGAAATAACTCTCAGATAACATAAGTGGTTACTCAAGGCTGATCATTCTCAGAGCAGCAGTTTGAACAGTATGTGCTGCGCAGTTAGTAAATTCATTCTGCTAAAGAGCCACCGCCAATCTGTATATACACAGGCACATGAATGTACTTTTACGTGTATGTGTACATGAGACAGGCAAGGAACTTTATGTATTCTAGGATAGTGTTATGGTTGATACATTGTGTCAACTTGGGGAATATGGCGATTTAATTGAGTGATTCAGCAGGAAGCCAGAGTGCTTATTTTGTATACAACCTGAGCCTGTGGAAGAGGAGGGCATGGAGATTGTGTGGGAGCTACACGCCCCCTGGGTGGGGGTAGGCTGTTTACAATATAAAGAAAGAGAAGAGGCTGCTTGCAGCCATTCCTTCCTGTTGTTCTGGTTGTTTTTGCTGTGCTCTGGTGCCGTGAACGCTTGCTCTCTGCCATGTGCCACTCTGCCTCAGAACCAGCCATGTATGGACTGAAACCTTCACAAAATGTAAGCTAAATAAACCTTTCCTTTCTTCATTTTGGTTGTTGGGTATTTTGTCTCAGCAATGAAAGAAAAGTAACCAAGACAGTGTCCCACACCTGGTAGGTGATCAATATTTACTGAACCAATAGCTGAATCCTGTTACAACGGATTCCCTTGGAAAGAGAAGAATTTTGTGTCTCATGCAAAAGCAGCATGAATCTATCCCCAAATTAAAATGTATTACCCGTAGCCAACAGCCCATTTCTGTGTCTTTAAAACATGGATTATGTCACAGATCTCACAGACACAGAGCCTGCCCTGAACACAGTGGAGAACAGATGCTGCAAGAGTCCAGCACAGCTACTTGAGGAGTCCTAAGTCCTCCCAGGCAGAATAACCCAGGATATTACCGCTGTGTGTATTGACCATCCGGCCTCCCTGGCCACCGTGCCTGTACAGATCACATATTGTAACTTCTGAGTCCTTATGCTCTTATGAGTTACTAATCTGCAATCCAAACATTTTCAAATCAAAGCTTCACTCAATGTCCTGTAATAGTTCCAATTTATTCTAAGTACTTTCACTAGGCAGCTAACCATGTAAATAGACTGAGAACCCGTGCAAAGCAGGGATGGAGCATCCCATGGTTACTTGGTGATTAGGAGGATCATGATAATTCTTCAAATTCATTCATCAATCTAAGGGGCTACGGCCAACACATTGCAAAGATTCTTCTTTCTGTGACTCTACTATGTCCCAAGTGCCTCAGACAGAGCCTAGCAAATAACAGGTACTCCCTAAATATTTGAGGTTGAATTGAGTTGCTGCTTGAGTCTATAGGTAGATCGAGATTATTACTATCACACCTTGACACCAATACCTGCACGTGTCCATTTCCATTCCCTCACGCTTTGGCTTTGCTTCAAACAGCTAAAGTCAGTCCTAAGACAATGGAACTGGACCTAATAATGATCAGAAGGAGAAGGAAATGGGGCTAGGAAGGGGTGAGGAAGGAAATGTATCCAACAACATATATCTGAGAGGTGTACCAAGAAGAGTGGCTTCAACGAGAACAGCAGGAAAGCAGTAAAGATGCCTTGAGAAATCGGACACTGAGGCACACACCTATAATCCCAACTCTCTTGAAAGGCAGAGGCAGGGCATCCTGGGCAACTCACAATTCAGAAAGACCCTGTCTCAAAAAAGAGCTGGAGTTGTAGCTGAGTGCAAAGGCCCTGGGTTCAACCCCCAGTACCATTAAAAAAATAAGGTGGAGGCTGAGAAACCAACCTACAATACCAACTGCCACTTCTAGAATAAAAGTTTCTAACAGGCAAGAAGCTCCAGTTTATTTCTGCTTCCTCATTCACTATACCAGCAGCAGCGAATATATAGAGTACTCACTACATGCCAGGCACTGTCCTCGTCCTTGTATTAAACCTGAGAGAGAGCCTGTTATTACCTCTTCATACAGCACAGGCACTGAGACATGCAGAAGTTTGGTCATTTCCCCCAAGATCACACAGCTAATAGGCACAGAGCCGGGATTCAAACGGAGTGTTTAATTCCAGTGCTTATAATCTGTGGGCTGGGGGTGAAAACTCCATTTGAATTAGACAGAGAAAACAACCTAGCAGGCAGCCTGCTATGCATGCTATCTTTTGTGCTTTGAATGTGCTGTCTGTTCAACACTGTGGCTCCTCAGCTCACACTGGGGACCATCATCTGCTTCCCCAGTTACTTCTGTCTCATTGATGGGCACCTGTTAAGATCCTCTGCTTGAGCATCTTCACAGGAGAGGCTCTAAGCCAATGAAGGATGAGAACCATCGGATAAACAGTCCCCTGTCTCCTCCCCTAGAGATACTGTAATAGGATTCAGGGGTGGATGTTACAGTCTCCCAGGGCATTCCCAGGAGGTCTGGGTCCCCAGTGTCTGTTGTGTTAGCCCCATCCCTCATATACCCCGCCTTAGTTACTTTTCTTGTTGCTGAGACAAAATACCCAACACCCTAAGTTAAAGGGGAAAGGTTTATTTAGCTCACAGTTTGTAGAGGTTTCAAGCCATAGTCAGCTGGCTCCAACGCAGGGTGGCATGGCAGAGGGCCAACAGTTTATGTCAGTGCAAGACAGCAAAAGCAGCAAGAGAGAGCAAGCCAGACAAACCTCTTTCTCTCCCTTTTATTGTACCCAGTCTACCGGCATTAGGACGGTGCCAATCCAGTCAGTGGATTTATCCAGCAATCAATCACCCACCCTTAAGCCCAGCACCCTTAATCCCAGCATCGCACTACAAATCAATTACACACTCCAGATTCAGCCACCTCCCAAAAAACCCTATGACCACATGAGGCTTTGGGGGGACCTCTGAATACAAACTATAACACACCCTATATTGGCTTTGCTCTCCTCCTGGCCTCATTACCCGCTGTTTCCCAGAATCTCCTTTCAAATAAAGTGCTTGTCTCAGGGTCTACTTTGGGGAACCAGATCAAAATGCTTGTGTTACATGATATTTAATTGGACTTTCCTATTTAACGGACTTAACAACTAGGATCTCAAAGTAAAGATGTTAAATACTCCACAACTAGAAGCAAAACATCTGTTTGGTGTTTACGCTACCTCATTTCTCTCCTTTCTCTCAATCTGTACTAGCAGACAATAGAAAAGGCTCAAATCTTCCAGGAAGCAGTTCAGTGGCTTTTCCCTGCCCTCCCCTTGGGAGCTTCCTACTCAGAAGAACTGAAATTGCACTAGAAGTAGACATTCCATGTCATGGAATAGGCAGAGGCCTCTGTGGAATCCACTAAAAATCACAAGCACCCTCCCAAAGCAAATCTGCTTGAGCACTTAACCACACAGACCTTCAAACTCCAGCAAAGAATCACAGCCACATGGCCAGCTGTATCCAGTCATGCCTGTCCCTTTGGTCCCATTACCAGCTTGAGGAGAAGCAGGAGTGAACAGAGGTGCAAGAGTGGACAGAGATAGCATAATGTGCCACCCTCTCTCCATGTCCCTTTGGATCAGAAAGAGAGTTGTGTTAAATGGGATAAGAAATTGAGGATTTGAGCAGGACAAGACTGTTTTCATATTCATTTGCTTTTAATTAACTTTAGAGTAACAAAAATCTATGGGTTCTCATTGAGATGTAGGTGAAAGAAGGAGCAGGAAAGATTCGATTCAGCACAATTAGCATAGCAATTGGAAAAAACAGTCTACAATATTTATATCCCAACCAAATTGAGATTTTCACTTTTACAAGTTATACATGTTTCACAGCAGAGTCTGTCTGGCTATACTATCTAACACCTACCCTTGAATAAAAATGAATTATCATATGCTAATGATAAATCACTGGGAAGCAGCTTTCTTTGCTCCCTACCATTGGATTAAAACAAAATGAAAGTTTCTTTGCAAATCTTCTAGAAGAACTGGGCAGCAAAGATCCAAATTAGAAGAGAGAAATTCATTTCTGATGTCAGTCCACAGGACTACTTTGTCCAGTACATTTATTTTAAAATATTAGACATCCTAACACTGAAAGAATTCAAAATCTGTTTAAGAATGAAAACTCGGCAAACTGAGATTTGAGGAAATTCTACAGGGAATATTGTTAGAAAACTTTACAAATAACATTATTGGTTTGCAAAAGTAACCAACATATTGTCATAGTTTTGGTAGAGCCAGACACTGTAGCCCAAGAACAAAAAGACTTTCATCATCAGTCATGTTGAGAACCATAAAATCAATAATTAGATTTAGAAAAAAAGCCAGTGGGAGTTAAAACCACAGTGATGCAATCAGCTAATCTGGAGCTCATAGAAAGTGCAGCATAGTTTAGGCACCAATTGCTATCTTTTGCTGATATAAACAAAAGGGGAAAAAAACAAGCAAACAAATAAAAATGACTATAGGTAATAATAAAAAATCCATTTTTCTTTTCTACTGTTTTTTTCTGATAATTATTTTCCAAATACGCAATGAAGAGGATTTTAAGTGCTATATTATATAGAAATATAAAACATGCGTAGGTCATTCTGAAGACATGCAGCACAGAATATTAAGATTAATAATGAATTTCTTTTATTCTAAGCAAAACTTAATCTTCCAAGCAGTAAAGAAGATGCAGGTACATTATGTATTTGTACTAACTCCCCATAATATAATCATTATGTCCACTCTCAAGCTCCGGTACTGGGCTCTGGATTTCCCGACCTTCCTGTGACTGGTACAGTCACCTCGGATGCTCCCCCACCCACCGCATCTTGGAAATCGGGGAGGGATGGCAGCAGCACAGTCTGATTTTTCAAAGGCAGCAGTGACAGAAGTTTCAGCAGTGTCTGGTGTGCCAAGGTCAGCGTTCTCAGTGGTGCAGACTATAGTACCTGGTGTCCAGAGAGGTCTCCCCCTGGAGCTCCCCCACAGATTTGTGAACTGCCCAATCGGTGTACTGCAAATGAATTCTTCAGCTTCTGAAAATCACCTAGGCTTTTTTGAATGACATAATTACCCACAATGTAGTAGAAATTGCAAAGTGATTTGGAGCAATTATATCTACTTTAATGAAATGAAAATGAAATGTCATCTCATCAAATCCCCTTTGGGATAAGGGTACTCCTAATGAGTCCCTCTTGCCACCAAGAAACTTAAGTGAATGCATCAGGAGAGCAAGCCTATATTATCTACAAATTTAAGTATGGAAAGCGAAATTGACAACTTTTCAATTTATAAGCAGTTCTTAACTCCAGTTTTTAAAGATTAAGTTTTTCAAAAGCTTCCTAATCAAGAAGCTTTTTTTTTTGTAATTGAGGAAAAGAAAATGATTGCAAAGGCAGAACAGTTAGAGAGGTCTGAACCCATCACTAAGGACATTGTTGAAAGCAGAACACAAAAGAGAAGCTTCAGTAAGAACACCTAGGAAGCTGCGAGAGACAGCATGAAATAAGCAAAGGGCCTTTCAGCAGGGTGTCCTTAGACAAAATACTTTACAATTCGCAAGCATAAATTCTCTCAAGGAAAAAACGTAAAAATTCTGTCTGGAAACAGTTAAGAATCAGCCAAACGTGACACCAACCAAGAAAGTATAATGCAAAATAATAGTTAAAACAAAAGTAGCAGTACAAGAAACACCTTTCATTAGAAGATCAAGGTTCCAAGCAAACACTCCCTAATTAATTCTTTCAACAGCTTCAGGAAGTTATTATTTAGCATTTCCATGGATAGCACTTGATGTTTTTAAGTGTTTTACCAACAGTAATTAGATGTTTTTCTCATCAACCTTGCAAAGCAGGTCAGTATCATTACCCCCGTTTTAAAGACAAGCAAGGCAGTAAGTAAATACGTAGAGAATGAAGACCACTAATCCTCATGTCAATCGCTTCCCATTTTGCTACCACTCTCATCTTTAAAATGTGTAAAAGCACTCTTTTCAAAAACCCAGTGAAGTCAATAGAATTGTCTCTATTTTTCAGATGAAAAAAACTGAAGTTTACATGCATACACACACGCACACACAGCACGTAAGAGAAGTGGTTACCTATCTTGTCTGCTTGGAAGTCTAAACCTTGGACCCACGGTTCAACAAGACTAAAGCTGGAGATGCAAAAAACACCCAACCATGGAACGATTCCTGTTCTAAGTAAAAGGAGTTGCCAAGTATCTGCACCACATATTATAATGAGTTTTGCAAAACCCACTCTAATCATGAACAATTCTGAGCTTATTTTATTAATAGCAGATCCACAGACCACCAATATCCTCAGACAACCATGAAGACCATTTTCAACAGAAAAATGACACTTGTTACATTTGAAAACAAACAAAACTACCAAATTCCCTGATGACTTTGGGAAAATTAGTCTCATTGAAAATAATATGAGCTGATCGGTCTTTGAGAAGAGTAATTCAAAACTAGGCAATCAGATTTAAGAAAGTTTCAAGAGAAACAGAATCAACTTAAACCTATTTACAAGGGTTTTCATCATATATGGCATTTCTTCATAGAAAATACAAAAATTAGCCGTACAAGTATGTCTTTTTTATTCTGTGTAATCATACAAGACTTCATATTTTCCTTTTATGAGAAAAAAAGTCAATTGTGTATTTTATTTGTAATTTAGTTGAACCGTTAGCTAAATGTTAGCAGTTACAGCCAAGTATGAATAACGAAAAAGAAAAAAGTAGTTAGATCATACTCTGACATCCTTTTTCCCTACTGCATGAATTTTGACTATATCAAAGAAAAATAAATTGAAATTAGTAGTACGGTATTTTCAATTCATCTAACTGACAATTAAGCTAACTGAAGAAAATTTGGCCTTGAACTATATAGAATTATTCAACATTAAACAAAAAAGAACTCAGACTAGTTAATGGATCTTCAGTCATACTTTTCAAACAGTGTTTTATTATCTTGGGAAAGCTGCTTTAGAAGACTGTATTTTAAAGCACACTCATTTTAAAACTTGTCCTTTAATTACAAGCACATTATAGTAACTCCAGTCAAATGTTTATTTTTTTTTACTTATATCTTTCTGAATGCTTCATCTGAGAAAAGCACCAGTAGGAGATGCCAAACGTGAGCTATGACTGAATGCTGCAAATAGAAAATAACCTAAATTACATTGGGGTAATTCCAAAAGCAAGGGCATGCCAAAACCCAACTAATCAATGTTATAGGAATTTCCCTTCAATACCATCCATGAGTTCTTGTTCTTTGGTTTCCCTTAAGAATGGAAGCCAGCAGCATTCCATGATCCCTTTTTTAAGTGGTTTTCTTTCCTAATTAAAGTACTCTAATTTTGAGTGAAGAGGTGTAAGTGGAAATTCCTTTCCATGGGGGAATTCTGTTTCAGTGCCACTCTGTTATCAGCTCATGTTTTTTATGAGCAACCAGTATACTGGCCATCATTTGGGGATATGATGAATCAGCTTCGAAAGGGGCACAAGTCCCCAGGAATGATGAGCAGCAGAAATCAACATGAACTAGGGTCGAAGGCCAAGCCAAAAGTCCTCTTCCCCTGTAGCTCCCAGACCTGCTGTATGTGCAGCCAAGTACTCATGCCCTTAACCTTGATCTCTCTCTCCTTAAGCTATCTATGCAAAACAAGGTTTCTAGCAGCAGTTGCTAAATCTAAGGCCAGGGCTGGGGATATAGCTCAGCAGCACAGTTCCTGCCTGGCAAATGTGAGTTCAATTTCCAGTACCTAAATAAATAAACAAATAAAGCCAGGGCCAAGGCCAATCTGTCTAGCTCACAGCACTTGTAAAGGCTGAATGTAATAACCTAACCCTAACCCTAAACCTAAACCCAAGTACTTCTTGAAGTAAGGCATCACCATCACTATTAACATTGAGGCATATTTGCTCTGCTCTAGTTTAGCAATAATAACAACTGACAGGTGAGCATATAATCTGTCAAGTACCATGTAAACTTCAGTACTCATAACACCACCCTGAAGTAAACATTACTGTACCCTACTTTTTTTACAGGTCATAAAACTGAGGTCTGAAGAGGTTAAACAACTCTCTTAATAAGATTGAAGCTTTGTTTCTCAGACCTTAGAGCCCACTCACTTAACTATATTTTAATTAAATATGCATATTCTCTTAACCAGGCTTTCTCAGAAATCAGAGCCTAAGGCAAAAAGGTTATGTGGTACTTGCTATTTTTATTAGGACGCACAACCCAGGGGGCTGCAGTGAAGGAAAAAGGGAGCAGAGTAGGGAAATAAGAACCAATACAAGATGAATTATGAAACTATTGCTACTGATTGCTTGATCTGCAGGACCCTGCCCCCCAAAACTCAGATCAGCTGCATCTCTTCATGCGGGAAAAGAGCAGAATTTATCCATTGATTCCCACCATCTGTTAGGCAGAAGTTTGCCTCCTAGGGCATTAATTCTAACCTCCAGTTTACCCTTAGATGAGGATCAATACAAAGTTGTATCTTCTGGTGGGATCAACAGGGAATTCCAGGGCTAGACGTACGATGTGTGTGTGTAGGCTGAGGATGAAGGGCTGTCAGCTTACACCTGAAATCAGGCAGCGTCCGTGTAGAGAGAATATTTGCCATGATCTGTAAGAGAGGTCGCCTGCATGTACACTCTGTCACGAGGGTTTCTAAGTAGAGCAAAATTCCTAAACCTCACATGAAAGTCATAGAGCCATCCACAACTTGAAAATAATTCGAATCCCCCCATTGGAAGAACCATCTCAACTCTACTACAAGATTTAGAAAGGCACAGGGATGTGTATACTCCCACTAACCTAAAATTATCTCACAGAGTAAAGTACATATAACCCAATCCAATGCTATTCACCTATGAAAGCAGCTCGGAAGTCACTCTAAAAAGAATTAGGAACTCTTTCCTACTCCCACACCAGGTTAGGCATCTCCCTTTGTGTTCTAATAATATCCTATGCATACTTCTATGCTAAGGCCCTTTCATTTGGATATAATGATATGTTTATGGCTCAGTATTCCCCCAACAGACCGTGAAATCTTTAAGGAGAGGGGCAGGTCTCACAGGTTTTTGAATTCCTAGTATAATGTTGTATACCACAGCATGCGTCAGGTATTCAGGGAGCATTAGCTAGGAAGAAGTCAGAGATGTGAGAGAGTGGAGGTCTGAAACAGTTATTTTGGGGGATGGGAGAGTAACTGGGCCAGAGAATCGGGGGAGAGGTCAGGTACTCCTACAGGCTTAGCTGAGGTTATCCGTCATGAAGTTATAATGGAAATTATTCATCCACTTGTGTGACTCTCTCCACTAGCACCTTACTGGAGAGGAGGGAGAAACTTTGGTCCAGTGTTATAGATCCTGATGAGTGAGTGAGTGACCAAGAGACAGTAATTTAACAGGATGTTCACTGGTATTTCCTACTCTCTCAGTTTCAACTGTGACCTTATTCTGTGGATAATAAATTACTAATCTTTGCAGACTCAAAACAATGCTGTTGACAGACTCAAATCCAGGACTTACTAAAAATTGGATAAAAATCAGTCCTGTAGCCCTTACCCTACTGCCTATCTCTAGATTATAAAAGGAAAGATGAGGCATCTTTCCAGGGGAAAATTCATTTAGGAAAGTTGTCATCATGGGAAAAAAGCATCTTGATATTTCATTTTTCCACAGGATAAAGGAGGTTGATGGTTACTACCCTCAAGCACTGTCTCAGTTACTTTTCTCATTGCTGAGACAAAATAACCAACACCCAAAATGAAGGAAGGAAAGGTTTATTTAGCTCACAGTCTGTGGAGGTTTCAGTCCATAATCAGTTGGCTCCAAAGCAGGGTGGTGTGGCAGAGGGCAACAGAAGATACCAAAAAACAAGAGAGGAGGGGAGCACAAGGTCCTTTCTGTCCCTTACGCGGTATGCAGGCTACTTCCCCTAGGGCAGGTGTACACTCACACCCTTAATTCCAGCATTAGACCGTGAGCCAATCACAAACTCTAGATTTGGTTGCCTCTGAAAAGCCTGCCCCCCATGATCTCATGAGGCTCTGGGGGAAACATCCAGACACAAACCATAACAAGCCAAAGGAGCACACTCTCTTGGCCTACTAGCCTCATGAGGGCTATGAGTGGCAGTTTCAGATGACCATCCCAGTGACCCAGACCAGCATATGATCTCCTTCCCTTGAGTCTGGTGAGGGCTGTAACTATAAAGGGATACAGCTTCCATGATTATCTTGCATCATATGAAAAGAGGGATTCTTTGGAGAGATAATTAAAATACCTGGTTAGTCAAGCTTAACTAAGTCCATCAAAAGGAAGATTATCACAAGTGGACCTGACCTAGGCACGTAAGCTCTTCAGAGTGTCCAATGGTCTGAGATACATTCTTGATGCTGTGGAAGAAAACAAAGCATATATTCTGAACTACCTGTGGGGATCATGTAGCAAGGAACTGTGTGTGGCTGCTAGAAGCTGACAGTGGCTCTCATTTGACAGCTAGCAAGAAAATGGGTACCTCAGTCATACAGCTGCAAGGAAATGAATTCTGCCAAGGAATGAGCTTGAAAGAGGACCCTAAATCCCAGATAAGCATCACAGCCCCAGATAACACTTTAATTTCAACCTGGTGAGATCCTTTGCAGAGAATTCTGCTATCTCTTCTATCAGGGATCCTGGCCCACAAAAAAAAATGAAAGATGATTAATCTGTATTTTAAGCTGCTAAGCTTATGGTAATTTCTTACACAGCAATAGGAAACGAATACAAGACCTCATTGAAGTGTGGGAAATAGTCATGCTTGTCCTTTAGAGCTGGAGAATGGCATAGGCTGGTGCCTGATTCTTCCCTGGAGAAGTCTAAAAGTGAACAATTGTTTGAAAATGTTATTTGCAATGGCATCATGAGGAGAGAAGCACCAGGCTGTGTATATATTCTGGGCCAAATTGTTCTGCAGAAGTAACTAGGAATGAGACGTCTCCAGAAGACATTGCCTAAGAGAACCGCCTACCAGGGAAAGAAACACTCAGTGAGCAGATATGGAGGTGTTCGTCAGGGTAAGAGCATAGGAGGTCAACCAGAGAGGGCATTTCCTGGCAAGGGATATGCAGCATGTGACCTAATGAGCTGTGGAAATATCTCTGAAGAACCCACAGAAGCTCCCCACAGAGAAAGACCCAGCAATAAGACATCCTTGAGACAAACACTGACAGACAGCAGATATCAGCACCAGTCAAGTAAGAATTGTGCATTCCCAGGGACATATGAAATAACCAGTGACATTTTTGGTTAGACTGGGGGTGAGGTGGGTGGAACCCTGGTACTGACATCTAAAAGCCAAGGATATTGTTAAACATACAAAAGGCGAATAGTGCTGATGCTGACACCTCATTAGTCCTTTCTCCCCTTCTCTGAGTGACCCAGAAGCAACAAAAAATGTAGGAGGAGGCAGAAGACAAGACCGCACAACCTTCTGTACCTCTGTCCTGCAGAATCTTGGAGCAGCTCCCTGATGGGAGACAGGGGTAGCTTCGCAGTGGATAAAAGATGTAAATATTGATGGGACTTTTAATTCCTCAGGATGAGGCTTCTCTGTCAGCTACCTGTGACTGGACATCTACCATGCCATAAGGGGACTGCACTGAGTGGGTGAAAAGGCAGTTGGAATGGAGAAATGATCAAGTGATATTCTGAGTGGGTGACACTTGATTCAGCTAGCCTAACAACATTACAATAGTAACCAGCTCAGAGAAAAGATGGTATAGGTGATAGGCATGAGACTCAAAAGACTGGTGTATTTTTACAAGAAGGTAAATGTGTAAGAAAAATTTCCCTTGTCTTGGGTCAGTTTTCCTACAACCAGAGCCTGAAGCAGGGGTCCTTTTATTTTGTGGGGGTTATGATGGAGTCTCACTATGAAGTTCAAACTGGCCTTGACCTCACTTTGTAGCCCAGGCTGGCCTCAAACTTGCAACAATCCTCCTACCTCAGCCTCCCCAGTGCTGGGATTAAAGGTGCACACCACCACTCCTGGCTAGGGGTCCTTTTTATTATGAATATTTTCTCATATTGCTGTTCCCATTAATGAGTTTCACTATGACATTTCCACATGTCTGAAGTAGAGGTTCTTGAGCAAGACTGTGAAGGGGGGAATGTGAACATTTCATTTCCCGGAACTGCTATAGCACAGTAGTACCATAAACCAAGAGAGCTTGAAGTAAGAGAACTTTCTCAGTTCAAGAAGCTGGAAGTCTGAAATCCAAATGTCTGCAGAACTGGTTTCTTCTGAGGACGCAGAAGGAAAATCTGTTTCACGCCTCCCAGTTCCTAGTGATGGCTGGAAATCCTCGCTGTTGTGTGGCTGGTAGCTGCATCGCTCCAGGCCACCTCCATCTTCACACAGCACTTTCTCTGTGCCCCTGTGTCACTTTACAGAGACACCAGTCACGTTGGGTGAGGGACCTACCTGACTCTGCCACTGTGACCGCCTCTTAACTAATTACATCTGCAAGACCCTATTTCCAAAGAAGGTCCCATTCTGAGTTAGTGCCGAGTAGGAGATCTGCATACCTTTTTTGGGAAACACAATTCAACCCATAACATCTCATAAGATAGTGAGGGTAGAGCACAGGACAAGGGAGAAGCTTGGTCAAGATACAACCTGTTCATCTAGCTCAGCTGCAACCGCAGTTTCATCCTACAAAAACTCGGAAGCCTGAATATCATCACAAAATCAGCCCCTATCAAGAAAAGTGGCCAGAAGCCTTTTCTACCCCAAGCCAGCCAGCCTCATTGGCTTCCGTCTATCCCTGAAAGGAAGATGCGTCATTCAAGGCATTTCTGGGTTGGACTTCCATTCACAGTTGGGCAATAGTTGTCACATGTGCATCAGAAACACAACCAGCTGAACTCTGGTCCTGAGCTTCTGACTCGGGATGTCAGGCCTGAGCATTTGTATTCATAGCACTTTCCCAGGGAGCACTCTGTTGCCCATCTGGGGACCACACTCTGAGAACCACTGCTGTAGAGTAATTCTCAGAAGGAGGCAGTTATGGCTAGTCAGTAACGAGTGCAGGCGATGGAGTGGAGGCCCTAGAAGGTAAAGGGAATCTGGTCAGAGTAGCAGCAATGCAGTGACTGCACCACCATTTTTCTTTACAAATCCGGGCTATGTGGGGAGTGGGAAAATAAACAGGAGTCCGCCTCCTCAGGAGACCGTCAGAGTTTCATTCCGGCGTGGAGGGGGAGACATACCTAAGAAAAGAGGTTGTTGTAGAAAAAGGGAAGATACGTCTAGACTGCCAGGTTGCCTGGATAAATTTTTGTGGGCAGGAAAAGGAGCTTCTATTTTTTAAACAATCAGTGAGACAAGTGGGGCATACAGTAATGATGCGGGTGATTTCAAAGCTACAGATTCATTCTGAGAACTCTTCTGTGTGCCCCGCGACCAAATTGGCTGCCAATGCCAATTCACTACCTTTATTCAATCTCTGAGCCACTGAGTGGCTGTCAGCTATGCAGTAACACCACTCAGTCATTCCGAGGGTCTGAAGAAGCCCCTCAAGTGTGCTCCAGTCTGGTTATTTAACTGGAAGAGACACAGCTTTATGGCAGCTTTAAACTGTGGCTGAAATTTAACTGTATGGCTGTTCGGGTAAGAGAGTTACCGAAGATTGTATAGAATTGCAACAATTTTACCGAACCCCCAAAATGTTCTGTGGTTAGAAAAAGAAGAGAAATGACTTCAAATGCACTCTATGAAAGACAAATTAAAATAGGTAATTTAAGGAAATGGAACAAAATGTAAGTAAAGGAAGTGCAGAGTAGATTAGACTTGTCCACCAAGGTCACTGGACAAAAATTGGGAATGTAGTATGTATTAATAGCATCAGATGAAATTATGAAAATAGATGCTTAGAAAATAGAATGTCTTCAGGTTAAAAGCAAAGAGAAGGAAGGTTTTCTAAGAACTTTTCAAGCCGAGTGGAAAGTAGACAGAAAAGTCTGTATAAAACAAGAAGCAATCTTCCTTTTAGAGATACACATCACTAAGGGATTCACAGATTTTAAAATGGAGATTCACATTTTTATTAAACATCCCCCAAAAGGAAACTTTATGGGACAAAAGTCTTAAAAAGTTGAGATGACTACAATTTTGCATTGGAAGAATATATTACTTTTTCCTTTATGTAAAATGAAAAATGAATTCTCATTGCAGAAATTTTAGAAAACACAGAATAATGTCAACTTCTAAAAGGATGTACTGGTAGTCATAGCACTTCTAAATTTGAGGAAGGAAGTAAATTGCACCTGTGATCCCACCATGGAACAAACCTCATGGAAAACATAATTTTTGTTCATTATAATTGCGAGTACATTGACTTTACCCCTTACCTCCCAATTTTTCCCCTTAACATCCTATTGAAACTTTTTCAATCTGTAAAGGGATCCTTTTGATTTACATAACTCAATTTTGCTTATCCACTGAACTACAAAGAATATTATTAGGAAATTTCAAGGCTCTTGCATTGATATCAAAAGCCAGAGCTAAAGGAGATCACTATATTTTGATATCAGCCCAGATGTGAGAAAACAGCAATCATATCTTTTTATTGAGCCATATCGCGCCATAATCTCTGCAACTTAGAAATTGTTCTTATTGTGTAACGCTACCAAGTTCAGTACTACAGTACATGAAATTCCTAAATATTCCCTTCTCGTTTTGGATCTCTACTTCTATGTACATATATGGAGCAGATGGGTAGAGAGAACTATCAACAGATAGTTGATAGTTCTGTACCTGATGCAGATGCAATTTTGAATATTAGTTTTCCAAAGTGAAAATACATTAAATTTGGGCGGTTTTACTTTCAGATTTAAAAATAATTTTATGGAATGAAGGAAAACAACAGAAAAATGAAGTAATAGAAAATGCAAACTTGTTTGAAAACAAAAAATATCAGTAATCTCAACATCCAAAGATAAACACCACTAATAATGTTTCATTTGGTGTCTTACTTTTCTCTCATTGCTGAGACATAATATGTGACACTCAAAGTTAAAGGAGGACGTTTACAGCAGGCCCAAAACTCACAGGCGTTGTGTTCCTAGAGTACCCACAAATTGTGAAAAACGTGCATTTCAGATATGGTCAGAACAGTGCCTATAAATGCCTATTTTTATAGTTTAAACCCTAAATATGCTATGTCTTCCATAGTTATGTAATTTAATTTAATAAAATACTATATTAATAAAGCCTTAGAAGGTGCAGGACATTTGGCAGCATCTTAGGGATCTTAGAGCTTTAAGAAGAACAAAAGCAAGAACTGTGGAGATAGCTACAGTACAGCAACTTGTTATGATGTGGAAACGCTGGTGCATCTGCCAGAGACAGGCAGCAGCCAATCAGCAGCAAGGAGAATTGAGCAACACTCTCAGATTGACTACTTGCAAACCTACCACCAAGAAAACAACTGTGCAGGATATCTGTGGTTTCTGTGAAATTGTGAGGGTTTTCATGAACAATTATTAGGTAGGTTTAAGGAAAAATCTGTGAATGACTGAGGCTGTGAACCCTGAACTGCAGCTACACAGAGGTGTACTGTATTTCGGCTCACAGCTTGTAGAGGTTTGAGTTCATAACATGTGCTCCAAGGCAAGGTGGCATGGCAGAGGGGTATCACAGAGGAAAAATAGTTCATAGCAGGAAAAAGGCAGCAAAAGCAGCAAGCAACAAATGACAGCAGCCCTCCTTCTCTCCTTTATACTCTATCCAGGCTACACACCCTTAGGGCAAGTACCACTCACACCCAGGATGGGCCTCTGCTTATCCACACCCAGAATTATCCCAAACCAATCAGCAGACTAATTTAGTAATCACACACCCCTGACCCCAGCATCACACACTTAATCCCAACATCACATGCTCTAGACCCAGCCACTTCTAAAAAGCCCCACTGATGACTGCATAGGTTTTTGGGGGACATCTAGACACAAGCCATAACACATGGTTAAACAGTATCATCCTTTTAGCTAGTAGTGTAGTGGTTATGAGCAAAGATTTTGATGTCATATATTAGTCACCTTTGCATTACTGCAACAAAATACCTGAAATGGCTAACTTTATAAGGAGAAGTTCTTATGAAGCTACCTTTATAAGCTAATTTTATAACTGATAATTCCAGATGTTCAAATTTCAAACCCTACAGAGCAAGCCTTGCGGTGAAGGCCACCCTTTGGCTGTATCACCTCATGACAGATGACAATGGTAGGAGTGTGTGTTGCAACAAGTGGTTGCATTGTGAGCCAGGAAGTAGGGCTGCATGAGGTCAAATGTGCTTTTCTTATAACAGCCCTCTCCTGAGAACTCAAGGGCTTACACCAAAACTACCTTGAGTGCACTTCCCAATGAACTAAGGACTTCCCATTAGACCTCACCTTTTAAAGTTTCTATGGCACTTCCCAACAATGTCACCTCCAGAACTAAGCCTTTAACCTATGAACATTGGTGGATGCAAACCAAATCCAATTCTCAGCAGGTGGATTAGGTTAAATCTCAGCTCAGCCACTTTGTGATCTTACTCAAGCTACTTACTCTCTTCACATCAGCCTATAGGGCATTCGGTGAGTTAACATAACAATTAGAAAAGCATCTATTACATGAGGAGTATACAAAACAATTTATTATTATTTAGCTTACATAAATTTAGTTTTATTGATTTAGGAGATTAAAGGAAGAAAACTGTCACAGGAACAATTCTGCCCACTATCCCATGTTCTGACTTGTATCCAGATGTCCCCCCAAAGCCTCATGTTGTCGTCATAGGTGGAGTTTTTGGAGATGACTGAATCTAAGCTGCGTGATGCTGGGGTTAAAGATGTGATGCTGGGAGTGATTCTTGGTGTGATGTTAGGATTAAGGCTACCCCACCCTGAGTGTGTTACTTGCTGTAAGGGTAGGTAGCCTATATAGGATATAAGGGACAGAAATAGGGTGGCTGTCATCACATGTCCCTTGCTGCTTGCTACTCTGCGGCTTCTGCCTGCCATCTAGCTGCTGCTTCTGCACAGTGCCCATCTGGCATGCCACCCTGCTGTGGAGCCAGCCAATTATGGACTAGAAGCTCTACAAACTGTGAGTTAAATAAACCTTTCCTTCTTTAACCTTGAGTGTCAGTGTTTTTTCTCAGCAATGAGAAAAGTAACTAAGACATCCCACTCAATAAGCATTTGCCTTGAATGAATGGCTATAGCAGATAAGAATCTGCGGTTCCCACAGTAGGACCTGGTTCTCCTCTCTCTCTCTCTCTCTCTCTCTCTCTCTATATATATATATATATATATATATATGAATCTGTCCTTGTAAGAATCTATTCTTATATAGAATAATACATATATATATATGTATATACATACATATATATATATATATATATAGAGAGAGAGAGAGAGAGAGAGAGTTTAAAGCTAAATATTTTTTCTACAATATGGTCTCTATACACCAGCCAACTACTTCATCTCACATTTCAACTGAAGAAACAGCACTGTATTCCAGTGCTGGGGGCTATCTACCTGAGTGATCTTTAGGGGTTAATGTATCTACATGAACTCTTTTTGCTTTAAATTCTGCTATCTGAGGTATTGCTCTACCATACATCTACATTTGTTTCCTGTTTTTACTGTAATAAATTACTACAAACTTGGTCTAAAACAGAACATATATTCTCTCACAGTTCTGAAGACCAAAGTCCAAAACAAGTTTTAGTGGGTTGACATCAAGGCATCAGTCAGGCTGAGGAAGTGTCTATTCTTTGACTTTGCCAGTTTCGAGTAGGTACTGGCCTTCCCTGGCCTCTGGCTGCAACATGCCCATTTCTGTTTCCATAATCTCTTTACTTTCTCTTTTTCGGTCTATGTCAAATATCTCTCTGCCTCCCTCTTGTAAGGGCGCTTGTGGTTGAATTTAAAACCCACACAGTTAATCCAAGATAATCTCCTCAGCTCAAAACCTTTAATGTGATCATATTTGAAAAGTCTCTTTTGCAATGCAAAGTAACAGTGAAAGGTCTCAGATTTAGAATAACAACATATGTGGGGTCATTAATGCAAGTTAATGAAATATTTGTTAAATATTCTGTGGAGATCTGGAGGGTAACCCGTGTGCACTTTGTGTGTGTGTGTCTGTGTGCCTGCGTGCACACACGTATGAAAGAGAGAGACAGAGACAGACACAGACACAGACACAGAGACAGCTCACAGGTGATGCCAAACTGTAGTTTGATTCAAGTACCACTGAGCCAACACCACTGCATAGCTAAGCACAGAACAATCTCCACAGGCAAAAAGTTAGTTGCTGCTCAACAGACAGCTTTGAGCACTCCAGGTGGATCCTCAATTACAATATTTCCTAAGCTTCAGATTAACAAAGCTCGTTCTAGCTCCGCATCCTCTCCATGTGTTGTTTTCAGTAAATACACATTTGGTCTTGTGTGAATAAAGAAGATTTCTCAAGCCCTGTTTCAGGATCCATATATCCAATCCCATTTGTCTGATTCTACAACCCCCACACCACCCCTGCTAGTTTTTCAGATTCTTAAAGGAACAATCAGTTTTACTAACACATGGAATTTCCAGAGTTTCTAATGTTTTACTGATTAAACTCAGCTAGTGGAAACCAAAACTACTTTCCATTAGAAGACAAGAATTGTATGTTTCTATGCCTATTGTCAAATTTTCTCAAAAAGAAAATAGATAGGAGGAAAACTGACTCTCATGCATATAATAACCAGCCCATTTTTGTTTCATTCTAAAGTTAAAAATAGATGCTTAAATACTGGTGTCAAGTAAGTAAAGTAATACTAGTAGTGAACTTAATCCAGAATAAATGCATGTATCCAGAATATATGCATGGAGAAGAATGGAAGGTACTAAATCTTCAATTGATTTAAGCAGTTATACCACTTACAGAAAGTTTAAATTCTACACTCATTTGCTTTCATTAGTATGAACAACAATGTTCAGGCATACAGATTTTCAGGACCTCAGAATTTATGATTTAAAAAGCAGCTAGGTCGAGATCATGAGTGTGTATAGTTACTGGGTAGAGGGAAAGTGATGGTTGGATATATGAAGTCCAAGATACTCCTAAGAAGCCTAATGCAACAATCACAATAACCAGAGATCAGAAAAGCTCTTTGAGAACTGAAGAGGTATGGTAGAATGAAGCCAAGAATCAGAAGGCTTAGGCTCTCCGGTAAATCTATGGTTAGCCTTCAGATGCAAAGAACTGAGCTACAATTAACTGTGAAACTGCTTTCCACAAATTTGGAACCAGTTTCACACTTGAAACTGCTTTTCACTAGACTTTCTATTACATAAAAAAATCCAGTCTTTCTTGCTAAAGATACTACTAGGTGGGCGTTCTGTTACTTGCAACCAAACATATCCTAAGTAATAAAGCACTTCAGTACCATCACTGAAAATATCAGCAGCAAAGGCCAGGCTGGGATGATTTATCTAGCAGACCAGAGTGAAAGAACTTAAGTGACTTTTTCCTGAACAAATATGGGGCAATTTTCTTCAGATTCTCAGTAGCATGGCCCAAGTGCTTGTTTGGACACAATATAAATATGATTTTAATTGGAACATAGACTGGGAAGCAGGAGGTAGACACTGACCATCAGTTTTCCCCACATGACTAGCTGCAGACACAGCAGTTCAGGTGTCCCTCAGGAGAGGACAATTGCCTGGTAACCATCTTGGAGAGAGACCAGCTGAGCTCAGAACTCAGAACAGCTGCAGGCCAGCTCCACCTAACAGCTCCCAGTGTCAGGGTGAGAGTGCTGAGTTCAAGTTGACAAGAGGTCAAGGACCCAGTTCAAGCTGGCAGGGAGCTGAGTTCAAGTCAACAGCAAGCCCACAGAGTGACACAGGCTGACCAAATCAAGTTCCAGCCTCATAGCCAGAAACCAACCGGAACTTCAGTGGAACTAAAGGTTCAGGCTTCCTGGGATTATCCACTACCCCGCCACAAAGCTACCACTGGCTTGCTGAGACTCATCAGTTTGGATCTGGACTCTTTCTGCCCACGCTGTCTGCCATTGCTAGTAGAGACACACCTTTTTTTTTTTTTTTTTTTTTTTTGCGGTACTGGGGATCGAACTCAGGACCCTGTGCTTGCTAGGCAAGCGCTTATTCCACTGAGCTATATCCTCAGCCCCAGAGACACACCTTGAAGTGGATATTTTTTTGCTTATTTTCTTCCTTTTTTTCTTTTCTGGTTTTAGTTTGTTTTGTTTTGTTTAATTGTTTGTTCCTGTTTTTCTATGTTCTTATTCTTCATGGTTTCTAGTTTTCTTTCATTGATATTATGTTCTGTTCCTTTTACCTCTTCCTTCTCTCTTCCCTCTGCCTTCTTCACCAGTTTCCCAAAGTTTGCACAATCTGCTTTTGTCCTCCAGCCTTCCACCAAATCTCTTTTTCTTCTTCCATTTTTCTATTTTCCCTCCTCACCCCTTTTAAATCTACTCCTCTAGTAGGCAGAGAGTTCATGAACAAAAATCAAACCACAAGGGAAATACTTCAAAGAATCAACAACTGAGACCTCATCTTACTGAAAAGTTTTTTTCACATCTAAAGAAATCACCAGCAGAGTAAAAAGGAAACCCACAAATTGGGAAAAAGCCCTAGCTGGCTGTCCCTCGGACAAAGGTCTTCTATCTATAACCTATAAAGAATTAAAAAACAAGAACCTCCCCAAATTCAAAGACCTAACGCTAAAATGGGCATCTGAGATGAATGCACATTTCTCAGATAAAGAAATACAAATGGCAAATAAATACATGAGAAAATGTTCAACATCATTAGTCATTTAAGAAATGCAAATTAAAACAATGTTGAGATTTCATCTCGCCCTAGTAAGAATGGCTAGCATGAAGAAATCAACCAATAACAAATGCTGGTGAGGCTATGGAGAAATAGGAACTCTTCTCCACTGCTGGAGGGAATGCAGATGGGTGAAACTACTGTGGAAATCAGTTTGGAGATTTCTCAGCAAACTAGGTCTAGAGGTCCCATTCAACCCAGCTATCCCCCTTCTGGGTATTTTCCCAGAAGATCTGAAAACATCATATCACAGCGATATATGTGCACCCATGTTTATAGCAGCCCAATTTATGATAGCTACATCATGGAAGCAACCCAAATGTCCATCCCCTGAGGACTGGATAAAAAAACTGCGGCATTTTTATATAATGGAATATTACTCAGCTATAAAGGAAGACAAACTTGAGGCTTTTATCAGTAAATGGTCACAATTAGAGACCATACTCATAAGTGAAATAAATCAGATAAGCATGTGTAAGCAAAGTATTGTATCACTAGTGTAAGAACCTGAAAGTGTGAATATAAATTAGAAGATATGAAAGGTAACTGCTCAAAAGTAAAGAGCAAATGGGATGAGAGGAAAGAAAAAAGGAAGAAAGGGGTAATTATGTATGTATGTATATGCAGGATAGCTAACATAGTTGTACTACTGACATGTCACTTTATTGTATGGAACAGTTAATGATTAGTTGTTTGATCCATCTTGCATGTCTATATTTTTCTTCTGGAGTATACACTTCGAAGTTATCAATATGTGATATAACAACCATTGTTCATTCCCTGTCACCTTGCCTGTAATTCCGCTTTGATTGTACTATTCTTGTGCCACTTTGTAAGTGGCTGTCTGTTAATATGTTTTCATTCTTTTACTTTTAAAATAAAAAATAAATAAATCTACTCCTCTAAGGGTAAAATCACCATAATAAGGGCTTATTTACTGTATATAAATTTCTGGTTCATTTTAGATTGTACATGGGAGGAAATTAAAAAGATCAGCACAGAAATTACTGCCATGGAGACTAAAGAAACAATCCAAAGAATCAATGAAACAAAGAGTTTCAAAGGTTCTTTGAAAGATTAAATAAAACTGACAAGCCCTTAGCCAAACTAAAGGAGAAAAAGGGGGAAAAAGACTCAAGCCCATGTAGGAATGAAGAAGGTGAGTGAAATCACAGTGGATCCTGCTGAAATCCAGAAGATCATCAATATCTACTCTGAGAACCTCTATTCTAAGAATATGGAAAACACAGAAGAAGGGGACAGATTTCCTTTACATATGTGGAATTATCAAAACTAAAGAAAAAAAGATATAAAAAGTCTTAATTAACCAAAGTCAGGCAATGAAATTGAACGTGTAATTAGAAACCTACCAGCAAAGAAAAGCCCAGGCCCTGATGGATTCACTGCTGAATTCTACAAGAAATTTAGAGAAATGACCAGGAAATGTAAAGACTTCACGCTGCTACTTATCAAACTCTTTAATGAAAATGAAAGGGAAATAATACTCCAAAATTCATTCCTGGGAGCAAGCACTTTACTCTGATACCAAAACCAGAGAAGGATTGAACAAAGAGGGAGACAGAGACAGAGACAGAGAGACAGAGAGACAGAGAGAGTACTACAGGCCAATCTCCCTAATGAATGTAGATGTAAAACTCCTCAATAAGATTCTGACACAGAATTCAGCAAATCATCAAGAAGATTATACACCATGACTAAGTAAGATTCATCTTAGAAATGCAGGGATGGTTCAACATGCAAATCAATAAATGTACTACACCATATTTTGCATTTGACAAAGTGCAACATCCATTCATGATAAAAACCCTAGAACATTGGAACAGATGCTCCTTATCTCAATTTGCTAACAGCCATCTACGACAAAACAACATCCAACATCATATTAAATGGACAAAAAATCTGAAAGTTTTTACCCTAAAATCAGGAACAAGACGAAGTTGTCCACTATTACCACTCCTATTCAGTATAGTTCCCCAAACATAACCGGAGAAATTAGGCAAAAGAAAGAAATGAAAGAAAAAATGATAGAAAAGGAGTAAGTTAAATTATCATTATTTGCAGACAACAGGATATACCACATATAAGACCCAAAACATCACCAAAAGACTTCTAGATTTAGTAACCAAATTCAGTAGCATAGCTGGATACAATGTCAACAATAAAAAAATCAATACCATTCTTGTACACAAATAACAAATTCACTGAGACTGAAATTAGGGAAGCAACACCTTTTACAATCATATCCCCACAAATGAAATACTTAGGAATCAATCTAATGATGGAAGTAAAAGACTTTTACATTGAAAACTACAGTACTTTGGTAAAGGAGATTGATGAGGATATCACAAAATGGAAAGATATCCCTTGTTCTTGGGCAGGAGAAACCAATATGGTGAAAATGACCATACTTCCAAAATTGTTACACAGATTTAATTCAATTCTGATCAAAATTCCAATAGCATATCTCACAGAATTAGAGAAAACAATCATAAAATTCATTTGGAATCAGAAGAGACTTGGGATAGCAAAAGCAATTCTGGACAGCAAAGGCAAGGTAGGGGGCACCACAATCCCCGACTAGAAATTATACTATGAAGCTTCTGTGACTTAAAAAAAAAAAAGTCTGGTACTGGCAAAAACAAAACAAAACAAAAAAAAACAACCCAAGACCCAAGTATCAGTGGAACAGAGTAGAAGATGCAGAAACAACTGCAAACATACTCAACCATCTTATCTTTGACACCAGAGCTAAACACCCTCACTGGAAGGAAGATAGCCTCTTTAATAAATAGTGCTAGAAAAATGGTCTCTCAACATGCTGAAGATTAAAACTAGACTCGCATCTTTTACCATGCATTAAACTAAAATAAAAATGGGTGAAAGATCTAAATACTACAAGAGAAACATTAAATCTACTGGAAGATAGATTGGGTAAACTCTTGAAGACATTGTTTTGGGCAAAGACTTTTGGAACAAAAGCCCATCACACAGAAACTATCAAAAAGAATCAACAACTATGACCTCATCTTATTAAAAAAGCTCCTGCACAGCAAAAAAACAAAAACAACAACAACAACAACAACAAAAACACCAACAGAGTGAAAAAGCAGCCCACAGTGTGGAAAGAAATTTTTGCCTGCTGTACTTTAAACAAAGGACTAATATCTAGAATATATAAAGAACTAAAAGAATTATACCCTCCAAATTTAAAGACCCAATTGAAAAATGGGCATCTGAAATGAACAGACATTTCATGTGGTGAAATAAAAACAGCAAATAATATATAAAGAATGTTTAACATCATTAATCATTTGAGAATGTAAATTACAACAATAATGAGATTCCATCTCACTCCATAAAGAATGGCTATCATCAAGCAATTAATGAGTAACAAGTGTGGGTCAGGCTGTAGGAGAAAAGGAGCCCTTCTCCACTATTGTGGGAGGACAGACTGGTGCAACCACGGTGGAAATCAGTTTGGCTGTTCCTCAAAAAACTGTAACTAGAGAGTCCATTCAACCCAGCTATTCCCCTTCTTGGTAAATTGCCAAAAGAATTAAAACCATCATACCACAGCAATATATGCACACCCATGTTTATAACACCACAGTTTGTGAGAGCCAAATCCTGGGAACAGCCCAAATACCCATCCACTGACAAATGGATAAAGAAGATGTGATTTTTGTATACAGTGGAGTACTACTCTACCATAAGGAAGGTTGAGCTTGAGATGTTTCTAGCTATATGGATATACCTAGAGAGCATAATCTTAAGAGGAGATGCACGTGTTCAAACATCACATAGGTTCCCTAGTGTGAGCAAGCAAAAGTGTAAATAAGGTCCAATATGTATAACAGATGTTTGGAAATGGGAAGACAATGATCAGATGGGAAGGAGAACAAAGGAGGGGGAGGGGAAAAGGAAAGAAGGGACAAGAAAAATGGAAAGAAAACTTTTGTAAATAAAGAGAAGAGGGGTTGAAGGAGGGAAGAGGAATGAAAAAGCAAGATATACCTTGTACAGGTACAAGCTTTTAATGATGAATGTTACCATTATTTATGTATAAAATGTACCAATAAAAAGTTTTTAAAAATAGAAAAAAGTCTTGCCCCCCAAAAGTAACCTGGTTTTGTGATATTGATTTATATTCTGGAGCAAGTTCTTTATCTCCTCTCTTTGCTAACATAACAATTTGTAAATCTGTAGCTGGTCTACAAGCCACACAGGGTAATGGGTCACAGAGGGCTGCAAGTGTACAGATAATTATTTACAAGGAAAGAAATCCCATGATTCTAGTCTAAAACCTACTCCAGCAATTCACAGTGAAGGATTAAATGTGATGGCTACCAACTTATCGTTCCTTTGAAATTTTGCTGAGTAATATTGTATCTGTGTGTTTATACATATGGTTGCCCAGGTTTTAATAAATCTCTATATATTTAACCTAATTTGAATTTTGTTCTCAAATGAGAAAGTGGTAACTGTCCACTAACAAAATTTTCGGACTTCCAGGGAAGATGGCGACCAGGTGAGCGGCAGAGGGAATCTCTCCCAGAGACCAATCCTTTGCGTGCAGGTGCCTGGTCCTTGGATGCAAAATTCCAACTGATCGGGCTGCTCTCCGCGGCAGTGGCGGATCCTCAGAGCTGGGCGCGCGAGGGATCGGTGCTGCGCTTGGGCCGCAGCTCGGTTCAGATCGCGTACAGCTGAGAGAGTGATTGCGGAGGGAAGGACGCCTCCAGCGCCTGAACCCGATCAGCTCAGAGGCAGCTGTGACCAGGATTTGTTGGAGGCAGCGGAGCAGAGGAAGCTCAGAGAACGCACTACTGGGACAGACTGCACCAATCTGGGCAGCGGTCCGGAATCCTGCTCAGAACCCCACCCCCGCGGCTGGCGCCGCGTGAACTGGAGCAGCTGAGATTGGCGGGATTTCTGAGTCGTGAAAAAGCTCGATCCATGGAGATACATCTGAAAGGCATTCCCGTCTGCACAATCCCAGGGTGAGTTAAGTAGGTGCCCTAACCGGTTTTTCCTGAATCGGGAAGAAGCTCTGCCCAGCGAGTGACATCAATGCAGCTTTAAGGACTGCGGGATCTCCCGGGTGGGAAGAGCTAGCTAGGCGACCCGACGGGATTCGTGACGGGGGAAGGAGCTCCACCCAGGGAGGAACACCTGAGTTGCCTGTCTGCAAGACTTCTGGGGCTGGGGCAGTGAGCTGTTTATACGCCCCAGCCAGGTCTTGGGGTAGGGAGTAGAAGCGGAAATCTCAGCAGACAGCTTAAGGGACATTCTCCCAAAGAGAAGGAATCACTGGAGCAGCCTTTGCAGCAGACCTTTGCTTGCTGAACTGCCTGGGGAATTTATAGATCCACATTTTGAATCTGATACCCAAAAATGGGAAAACAGAGGAACCAAACGCAGTCTCAAAACTCAACACCACCCAGAACAAGTTTTGAATGTGAAGATACATGGGAACCAGGAAGTCACATACCTTCAAGCTATGAAACGATTGCATCTGAAATGAAACAACTCCAACAGGCCATAAAAGAGCTTAAAGCAGAAATAAGCCACATACCCGCAATGATTTCTCAGACAAAAAACGAGCTGAAAACAATGATGGAAGAAATGTTCCATTCACATAGACAAGAAATAGACAAAAGACTAGAAGAAAATAGGAAACAAATGGAAACGTTACAAAAGCAATTTAGGAATGAATTACCAAGAATGAAACAGGTCCAAAGAGAATGCCAGGATTTGAAAAATAACGCTGAAAGCATGCAAAACCGTTTAAATGAAACCGAAGATAGAATTTCAGAACTTGAAGACAGCATGGCAGCTTATGAGGGTAAAAGGAAGAATCTCATGATATCATCAAAGACACAAGACAAGTCAATCCAACAGCTGCAAGATGAGGCAAAACGTAACAATATTCCAATTATAGGAGTGTGTGAAACAGCAGGAGATCTCACAAACGATATAAAAGGAATATTTGATGAAATAATAGCAGAAAATTTCCCAAACAAGGTAAAAGATACTGAAGTTCAGTTAAGTGAGGCATATAGAACCCCAATGATCCATAACCCAAAGAAAAACACACACAGGCATATAATAGTTAAGATCCCAGATATCCAG
>PVLD010006857.1:0-96608 GCA_004027595.1 Dinomys branickii | reverse complement strand
GTAAGACTGGCCAGTATGAAAAAGTCATCCAATAACAGATGCTGGCGAGGCTGTGGAGAAATAGGGACTCTATTACACTGCTGGTGGGAATGCAGACTGGTGCAACCACTGTGGAGAGCCGTTTGGAGATTTCTCAGCAAACTAGGTCTAGAGGTTCCATTTAAACCAGCTATTCCTCTTCTGGGTATTTTCCCAGAAGCTCTGAAAACATCATATCACTCTGACATATGTGCACCCATGTTTATAGCAGCACAATTTGTAATAGCTAAAATGTGGAAGCAACCCAAGTGCCCATCCACAAAAGACTGGATTAAAAAATGGTGGCATTTTTATATAATGGAATATTATTCAGCTATAAAGAAAGACAGTTTTGGGGTCTTTTTAGGCAAGTGGACAAAACTGGAGTCCATACTCATAAGTGAAATAAATCAGCGATACATGTGCAGGCAACGTATTGTATCACTGGTGTAAGAACCCGAGGGTGGGAATATAAACTAAGAGACATGAAGGAAATCTGTTCTAAAACAAAGAACAGATCGGATGAAGGAAAGTAGAAAAGAAAAAGACAAAAATGTATGTATGTATATATGAATATGCATATATGCAGGAGGGCTATCATGGTTCTACTATTGTATTATATCACTTAATGCTAAGCAATAATCGATGACACGTTATTTGATCAATCTTGTATGTCTGTATGTGTTGTCCTGAACACACACTTCGAAGATATCAATATGTAAAGCAGCAACTATTGGTGTTTTTGTTGTTCTTGTTGTTGTTGTTGTTGCTGTTGTTGATGTTTGCCTGTTTTGTTTTTTGTCTTTGGATTTTTGGTTTTTGTGTTTTTTCTATTGTTGAGAGGATTAATTGTCTGACTAAATTTGCATGTCTGTATATGGGTTTATATATTTATACTTCGAAGATATCAATGGATAAAGCAATAACCACTGTTGAGACCATATCACCTTGTCTATAGATTAGTTGTGATTGTAGTATTTTTTATGCTAATTGGTGTCTGTTTGTCAATATGTTTTTGTACTTTTATTTTTTTAAAATAAAAAAAGAAAACATCTCTTTTGAAAGTTTCTTTAATATTCCTCTCTGTTTTCTTATTTACCATGTATAATTTTTAATACCACAAGTAAAATTTGAATCATTGAATGAGGGACATGTGTATTTACAAGTGTTTTGCAACTTTGACTTCTTGTTTGTTTCTAAATAATTCAAACTTTATTTTTTTCTTCGAATTACTTGCTTTCTCTGTAACAAAGTTCCAGTTTCTTAAAAAGTCTACAAATCAAATAATGGAAATCAAAACTGAGGAAACCAACTCAGCTGTGATTTCCTGACAGCTTCTATGTCTTCCTCCTTCACTGACCATACGGCAAACTCACTTTAGTCACCCTTACCTCGCAGTTAATGATTGCTTCATTCGCTATATCCACTATCTGCTCCCTTTCTTGCACAGGAACTCTTAGTAGCTCTTTATTCCACATCTCGGTTAAAATTCATTGAGATATATTTACACACTCTCTGGGATTAATTAATTTAGAAAAGCTAAAATCTTGTTTCTAAACTTCAAAGGACAAAGTATTGTGTCAGGAGAAGAGGAGAAAGCTTGTGTACCTGGCAACAGATGGCCTCAGTAACATAACAATTGATTTTAATGTTAAGTTTTGATTAATTAAAGGATTCTTATTTGGATAATAAATTATTCCTCTCAAGTTGTAGTTTAAGTTTTGAAACAGCTTGCTGATCATTTGTCTTCTCAAAATACAGAGTTGTGAAGATCTAATCTAACTGCCATATGCTGAATTTCTTTGTTTTGAAACTGTTAACACTCTATTTTAGAAAATGAATGGCCTGGTCAAGAGCTCAGGGGCTGTTAGCCAGTGTTATTTGAGGATGCTATTCTTTGTTGTTTATCTCAGATGAAAGAATGACCCCATTACAAGAGGGTGACAGTTGGGGACATACCGACAATGAATGTGCTGTGTGTTATATAGGAAATCCTTTCTGTTGGTATCTGTAGTATGAAAGATAGTCACACTGAACAATGGTAAATCACAGCCCCCTTCTTCGTAGAGTGGTAAATGAACATCTCTCTGCTCCTGAGGATGAGCAGAGTTACCAGTGCCAAAATTTAGCATCCTTTTCTGCTATACATCTTCACACATGGATCCAGTTGGTTGCCAGTTCTGCTGGTTCTTTTACACTAACAAAGCAACAGTAGGATATTGGCTACAAATAGATCTGGACTCAGAGCACAGCATGACTAGGGTTGTATTTTCCTAAATCTGTATTTATAGAATTCTCATTCACTTCTAGAGAATGGAAAGATAAAAGTTACAGTGTGGCAAAGAGAATTTATTAAGCTGGCCTACACTTGAAACACATTTCAAGATGAGTGAAACAGAATATTTTCGCCTCATATAATACTGGTGACTTTGGCTGGGCCAAAGAAGTAAGAAGAAGGGCAACAGCAGTCTGACTTTAAGGTAGTACGCATGCTTGCAGCCATTTTTCTAAACCTTTTGGCCTGTTGAAAATGCTCACTCTCTATCTCTATGAAAGCTTGACTTTTGTTTCCCATGATCTCTTCTCCTTGCCTTATTTTGACCACAACAAAACTTTTCCTGTTTCTTTATGAATGAGATTTTTGAAACCCTCTTTGGGTCAGATCTTCCAACCGCCAATAGACCACCAGGAGATAGGAACTCTACCAGGTGTATATACAGAGAGCAAAGACAGAAATAGTTGTAAGGGACCATTTAATGCTTACTCTTTGATGGGCAGTTTTCCAAGCACATTGAATCTTCACAATAACTGTGCATGGTTATGATGCATTTTCAGAATTATTATCTACAGTTAGCATTACGACTATGAATCATTGTCATAAACACTCATGCACACACACGCACACATTTGCATCATTTGAAATGCAAGTGTCAGCATTTGTGTGTATGAATACACATACATCCATATATTATATACCTGTGTTTCATAAAATTCTTAGTTGAAATGAAAGGTAATGAATATCACTAGGGAATGAACACATCTAGCACCTCGACAGTTTTTCTTAAGTGGTGTCAGGGTTTTCTTTAAATGACAAAATTCATATCCGTGAAGATAACAGGACAAATGAGCCTAAATGCAATGTTGTCACAAATGTTTGAACAAAGTTAGGCATGTGTGAAAACAAACCAACCAGCTTGAAGAAGTCCTCAGTGGTCAAATATGAGACAGTTAGACTCAGACCATCAAATCACACAATGTTAACAACAGATTATGCCTGGGCATGTGCTGCTTGCCTATAATTCAAGTAGATGCAGAAGGTGAAGCAGGAGGAAAGTGACTTTGAGTTCAGATTGGATAATTCACAAACTTACCCTGTCTTAAAATAAAAAGTTTAAAAAGGAGGTGGGGATGCAGCTCTATGTGAAAGACCTGGGTTCAATTCCCTGTGCCACTCAAACAAACAAAAAACAATAGATTATATGACATGAAATACAAGTAAAAGCCAAACATTCAAAAGTACATAAAATAATTTCTGATTAAATAAGTGGAGAACGTAAGTTCTTTCTTAGAGTTGATTTCTCATAATAAACTTAGGACCAAAGGTTGAAAACTGCAAGTGACATTTGAGGACTTACCACATAGCTAGACCATTCAAGGTGAGGTAGATAATAGAAGGCAAGCCCAGTTAGTGACGCTGCAGTGAGGACCGGGGGCATTCTCCTGCCCCGGGGAAGTGCTGCGCTTCAAAGAGGAGCACTGTGACTTCAGTGAAGGAAACACTAACTGGATCAGATATTTATGATGAGATGAAGGATATTTTAGGTCCTGATCTGAGTAATGAAAATGGTACAATATCATTTATTTTCAAATCCCTGCCAAGAAAGCACAACAGAGATCTGCTGCATGGAAAGATTCAGTTAAGGGTCATGCTACAAAACCGAAGACCTGTTGACTTTAAATCTGCCCAGGACATTGAAGGCAGAGAAAGACTGAGAAACTATTGCAACTTGAAGAAACTGAATTAGTGTAACAATTAAGCTAAATTAATGCATCTTCCTTGATGAGAGTCTGTACAGAGGGAAAAAGAAACGTCACTGGCAAGTGGTGTTGTGTCTGGGTTGATTTCCTGGCTTGGGAGTTGTTGTGATGGTTAGTTAGGAGGCATCTGCATGATGTAGAACCTGAGGTACTTAGGGGTGTTGCCTACATCCTTTCTGCAGCTTACTCTTAGTTTTAGAAAAAGTATTGCTGCTCAAATGCACAGGATGCATGCATGTGTCCGTGTAAGTATATGTAAGTGTGTGGAAAAAGAGATACAGAGAGGTTATAGAATAAATGTGGCATAAAATTTTAACAGTTGGAGAATCTAAATAAACATGGAATTTTATACTTTATTCCCTTTTTGTGGATTTAAATTATTTCAAAGTAAAGTACAAATAATCAATCATAGTATTCCTACCAAGAAAAGTTAATTTATAACCCCTAAGAGTCATTTTAAGAATCTGGATACATTTTAGTCTATGCTTTAAAACCACTGAGGGATATTATCACATAGATTCATATTAAAACTGACAATCACAATGATGCTAGTTTGGAAGGTGGTTACGGAAGCTAGTGATTTATAAAATATTTTTGACAATAATATTTACTAAAATTTTAGAGTAAATAAAATTTGTATTTTTGAAAGGGAGCTTCAATTATTGGAAGAATCATCCAGAGTAGTATGCCATGTGCAAAAACAATGAATGGAGGAAGGATCATTGAGGAGTAAAATGTTTTCTTGTATTGTAAGTGTATAAGTAGGAAACATGTACTATTTGAGGCATGATCCCTTGGGTGACTCACAGTAGAGCTCGCATTAAAATACATCTTTTAGACTCATTCCCAGATTGCTGCATCAGAACCTTTAAAGGGAAGGGCTAGCCAACATTATTTAACAATGGGCTCCTTGGGTCGCTCCTTTGACTTCTAGGGGCCAAGAATTCAGAGAAGTCACCGTGCAAGAAGTCACTTTTATGTAAGGTGTGACTTACATAAAACTCATAGTATTAGAAATGCCCACAATCTGTGTATATCATACACTATAATTAGAAGAACTAGATTAATTTTTGTATTCCACTGAGCTGCAGAAGCTAAGACTGCTAACCCTTGAAGAGCCTTGAGTATGACTACATCACCTACTCTGGGGTTTAAGACAATTTTGAGCAGGCAGCGTGTAATGTGAGCAACTCGGTATCTGGAAGACCAGATTAATGAGGAAGATACTAGTCGGAAAGAGTCTCAGAACGGGGCTCAGGAAAGCAAGGGAGACAGACTGAACTTCGCCTAGATTTGTGGTGGTTTCTGGTGAGCATCAGAACACCACAGGATTTTTTAAAAACTGAGATTAAAATCAGTTTGAAAACTTTGAAGATATAATGATCTTGGTTTAATCTTATATATTTTTTTTTACCAGATAACAAGAGATAAAGCAAGACAGAGGAAGAGGAATTACCTGGATATACCTGAAATCCTTTCTTTTCAATTATTGCCAGTGTAGAGCTGGCATGCAGTAATATACTCAGGTAAGCAAGTTGCATTATTTTATTTTGCATTTTTTTATTTCATGAAAGAATACTGTGTAATTGCTGTGTTGAATGGCAGGGGTAACAAAACCGTCAGACATCCAGCAGCTGGCTGGCTTCTCACTTCTCTGAAGACCAACCCAGGTCAAGGAGGTATTGGTAGTAGTTGGAGACCAACACATAGGTGTTAGCTATACTTAACGGTGTGTGGGGCCTGAGATGGGCTTATCAGTACCCAACCTTGGGCTTCAGCCTTGCCACCTGGGGACATTTCTGCCCTTGAGCAGAGCTTCCAGGATGAAGAAGTTAACTTTTTTTCGCACAGTCAGCCTTCTAGTAGCCCCAGATGTCTCTTGCAGATGAGGAGAAACAACCCCTGTAGGTTGTTTCCAGTTTGTCTACCTACACCTAAACATCTTTGGCTTTCCAAAGTCCAAAAAGGTAACTTTAACTTTCTATTTTTCTACCTGCTTTCCTTTGATAAAAATAAATATAAACTATACTCCTGCTGTCATGAGGGACTAGAGAGGAAGAAAACCTGAGAGCACAAACTAAAACACCATTCTTCAATCACCTGCGGTGCTGGCGGGCACAATACCAAGAAAGTGCCAATAATCCAAAAGAGCCAGCAGGTGGAGCTGTAGTCTACCAAATAATTAATGACAACTTTTAATAAAAGATTGAATGTTATGTAGATTGAATGTTATATAGGCACAAGTCCAAAGGTTTTGAAAATATCAACTCAATACACAAAGTACCTGATTATGCCCATTTTAGAAGTAAACAAACCAAGGTCCTAGAAGGTTAGCTATAGTAGCTTGCCCAAAGTCACATAAAATGTAAGTATAGATACTCAGTCAGGACCCGGGTAATCTTCCCCTACAGTCCTGCTCCTAATAGTAAAAGATACTACCTCTTTACACTCCTCTCCAGCTTAAGCAAAACAATTCTTTCTTCCCTTCTTATACTATATTGCATTTTATTAAAGAATTAGTACACCTCTTTAAGTCCTTTCTCAGTTTAACCTTTGGGTGGAAGAGAAGTAATAATTAGTATGTTTCTTTATTTAGTACCCAGACAACAGAGTTATTCAAATGAGCCACGACCTTTCATAGTAGCTCTGCTTTGCTCATGCAATCGCCTCCTTTGTAAACCTTCCTTGATCCTTTCTAGTCCTAAGACATCCTTTAAGTCCTCTACTAGATGTCCCACATTGGATAAGGTGAATCTCTGTGTTTGATTAGTTTCCATATGCTTCTGCTATGCTAATTTTCAACTAGCAGTACACTTAAAGGTATGCTTCCTGTCACACAATGTACATTTTTTGTAATGAGGGATATTCCACCATCTTAGCAAATGATACTTAGTGTTTGCTTTTTTTCAAAGAATGATCCACCTTTTGCAGAGATCCATGGGGAAAAAGAAATAGAAAAAGAATGATCAGTGTCTTGCACTACAGAATAGTTTCTGAAGGTGTTTGTAGAGTGGGTTTGGAAATTTACACTCATCTTGTCATTTCCTAAATAGAAGCAGCTGTCCTTTATGCTGAAGACAGAAACTTGATCTGTGAAATCAACACTCGCTCTGCTCCCTAAGACGTCTCCAGGAACAGCTTGCAGGGGTGTAGCTGCACCTGACAGTGAATATTAAATGCTTGGCCTGCTTCATCTCTCATTAAAAAAATTACATAAACCCTGCTGCACCAAATAATGATCTCATTTCTTCTCTGTAAATACCATGTTTTCTCTAACAGATTGCTCACAGAAAGTTATGGATTGAGAAAGTGGCTGAGGATAAAGGGTCTTGGAGTCTGCCTTCCTCCAAACCGTAAAGCTCCAACTTCAAACCATCCCAAACGGCAATTTATATGCCAGTTCAATGTCACCCTTTCACCCCTGTTCATTTAGCAGGTTTTATTCAAACAGGCCTTGGCTTTGCTTTTGTTTGAATCAACAAACCTAGACTAGCTTTGACTCCAAAGAAATCAAGTGCTTTATGTAGCTGGAAGCCCATTCCACTCTATCTGCTAAGGCTGCGATTATTTAATTGGAATAAAATTTGTGTAAGGTGACTACTTGAAGTAAAGGAAATACTATTATTCATATTTTCTCTGCATTGAGAGCACCTTCTGTTCAGATCCTACTTCCTGACCAGGATTATTTCAAAACAGAAAAAGTATTACTTACATTCTAGTTATATCTCAAAGGAATTATATCTCAAAAGAATTACTAGTGCTCAGAATTAATCGTTTCTGCCTGTGTACATTATTTGATTAAAAAATAAAAAGAATACCTTAACACCTGAGAATCTGAACTGGTTTTTAAGATAACACTGTTATTTTTAAGTTTTTTACGTTCACTTATACATGCATTCATTTATTGTAGTTATTCACGTCTCCCATTAGAATAAATTGAAAGCACATTCATTGAAGTTTATTAACGTCACCAGTTGAGGCTGCTAACTGTGCCTTCTTTATTTAAACTCTCTCTCTCCTTCCTCTGTGTGGCAGTTCTTGCTTCAATTCCGAGGACCTAACAAGGAGCCCTAGAGATATCAGTACTCAAAGGTCTAAGGAAGAAGAAGAAGATAATGGAAACCTTCTGAGGCTTCTTTTCTCATTTTATACTTTCCTTGGAGAGTGTGTCACCTTCCGAGGCATCTTCACCCCTCTAGATCTATATTTTACTTTCACACCTTCAGGTTACTCAGTGTAGAGTCTTCTCAGTCCTCTGTGGACCCCTTTTGTATATCTACCTGCTGCTCAGTTTTGACACTATTTGTCTCCAGATACTTCATATTCTATTTGATAAACTTAGGGCCACTTGTGTCCCTCAAGACTAATTTTCAATACCATATCTTTTCAAAAAAGATCTCTACATTTTGGACCAAGTAGAAAACTAGGGACAAACCTGAGTATCCCTGAAATCTACTTGCCTCTCTTCCGCATCCAATCAATGACTAAATTCTGATTTACCACCTACATATCCCTTGAATCTAACAATATCAGTTTACCTACAATTCTGGCGTCCTAGTGAGCTCTGAACTGTTCTTGTTTATGGCAGAAGAGAAGCTATAGTGACTGATTAATTTCTTTTTTTGTTTTAAAAATTAAAAAGACTAACAAAACAGCAATGAAGACAAAATCAAAACAACACAAAAATGACCAAAATGATACATGACCTCAAACTGATGGGAATTAACAGTGGTTGTGACATTACATACTGTTGTCTTCAGTGAAGTTGCTCAGTTCCCCAGACATAAGGATGTAAGACTGATCAAACAATCAAAGACAGTAACAAGTAATAATAATTAAAAAAAAAAAATTGGAAGTGATGCAGAGCTTCACCATACAAGATGGTAGGAGTTCAACAATCGTTCCTATTCTGCATACTGTTGTTTTCAGATCAGTTATTCTGATTGCCAAATCCAAGCGTGCAAAATTCATCAAAAAAAGAGAAAATTTTAAGCATTGATTCTTCCTTTCAATAAACCACAGATACCGGCAATACACCTATTCCAGCTATCCTTGTATATACATTTAAATTTTGTTTTTCATTTAAAAGAAAACAAAATGACAAAAACAAATATGCAAACAAGACAGCATAGAGAACAATAATACAGAATTTCAAAACATGGTGATAGGATATTAATGATGGTTGCTGTATTACCTAAAAAGATATTACCATTAATTTTAATTTCCTACAGAATAATTCCCATTGCTTTAAACACCCTCACCAATTGTTACTGAGGCTTTCTGAAGCATTTCTGGAGTTCTTTTTCAGTGTCTTTATTTGCTCAGTTACGGCTACCATCATATCCTGAACCAATTCAAAACATTTACTGTGAATGTTCATTTTGACTTTGAAGAAGAGCTGGATATCACATAGTGTGAGATCAAGTGAATGTGGTGAATGAGGACATGCTGTAATATTTTATATCACATAAGTGGCCATAAACCTTCTTAATTACTTATGATATTGAGGTAGCCAGGACAGGACAGGTAAAGACCTGAAAGAGCACTTCCGGACCTGCTTCAGAAAGTGATGCCAACAATGGGACAAGTGTGCTCAAAATGAGGACAAGTATTTTGAGTGCCTTTCAGTGTAATAATTTTTTAAACATCAGCTGTATATTTCGATAATGCCTTTTATAATAGTCTCCTAAAGTGAATGGAAATATTTCTTGTACTCTGTCACTAACCATTTGGATGAAGTCAGCAGAAAGACATTTCAAAATGACAGATCTAATGATATTCCTCAATATTTTCCTATTTCATTACCCATACTAATGTCTATTGCACCAGAATCCTTTTGGTTTGGTTCTAGCCTATTGCTACTTTACCTGGTGTTCCTTTTCCACCAGCACTCAGTTTTCACCTCCACAGCCTTTCCTCGGAGCCTCACGCGTGCCTCTCTGCTTTCTGACACAGGTCTCACTCATGACACTCGGGATGTGAGACTGCCTGATTTCTCCTTTGCTCAGTCAAAGCCTACATCCTGCACAGCTTCAGCACAACTTGCTTTAGGATATATTTTCTGAATGCCTATATATTTTCCTGTTGTGACATAAATTTCCATAGTAGTTGAAAATGTTTAAAAATAATAGTTCCATTTAATTTTGCTCTCTTGGCACACTCTGTTTGAATGGGAGGTGTGTGAGAAAACAGCCCGTCCTTTAGCTTTACAAGCAAATACATTGTGTCTAGTGTAATCAGTCCATAACAGTGTAAGGAACGCAGTGAAAGTCCCTCACTGAGCCTACTCAGGGTACCGACTGCGGGGAAAGCAGCAACGGGGTGAGCAGAGGAGGGAATGGTTTGGTGAGGAGGAGCGGGGATGCGAAAAGTCATCTTGAGGAAACATCCCTGCTCAGTTCAATAATGGGCCTCCAAAGTTCATGCCTGGCTTTAAGGCAGACGCCCTCCCTAGCTTTCACGTCCCACATTTCCTATCCAGATTTGTCATCTTCCACGTGTCTTTTGCCGCATCTCCCTCTTTGCTGAAAAATCCAGACATTTGGTTGAACTGATAAAGTTTTCTCAGGCTTGGCATGTCATTGTATGCCCCAGTTCCTCATAAACACTTTTTTATTCTATAATCATCAGCATTAGTAGCCCATTGAAATCATTGTACTTACGAAGCAAGGATGTTGATGTGCTACGTTAAACAACTGAACTTCAGATTCATTTCTTATTACTTCATCACTTCCGGGTATTCTAAATATTGAATCCCACCCATCTGCATCCCACTGTTAAATAATCAGAAGGTCAGGACACTCTAATTGCCTGAAAAACAATTGATTCGACCTTATTTGGTTAAGAGGAAATTAAGGGACTCATAAACCTGAAATATGTGAGGAAAGAATAGCTCCAGTGTCATGGTAGTGTGGAATGAGATAATGTTTTCAGGGCTGATTTTATCTCTGATGTCTGGTTGATCCTTCTGTTGTGTTGGCTTCAGTATCAGGTCCACCTGGTAGCAAAATAATTGTAACAGATCTAACCCATATATCAAATAATTTCCAACCAGCAGGACAGAATGCATCCCTTCTACCCAGGGGCTCAAACAATAGTACTTTCATCATGGATTTGGAGCTGTGATTAGCCTAGTGGGAAGAGGTACCCATCAGAAAGCCATCCTGTGCTGGTTATGGAATGATCTGACTAATTCGTAGATATGTTCACATGCCCCACTCTGAGGAGGTGAACTTACAGTCAGCTTCTCCAGAGCAACACATCTTTAGAGTAGAGAAGAAGTTGGGGAGTATTGTGGTTTGTGTCTGTGTGTCCCCTCAAAGCCTCATGCAGTCATGGGATGGACCTCTAAAGTTTATCGCTGATCATACTCGTGTCGGAATTATGAATGTGAGCGCGACACCTGCTCTGGGGCAGGTAGTTGCACACAGTTTAAGGGAGGAAAAGTCTCCGTTGCCCCTCCTCCCTCTTTGCTCTTGTTTCCTTTGCTGTTTTATGCCCTGGACTGTTGACCTCTGCCATGTGCCACTCTGTCTTGAAGTCAGCCAAGTATGGACAGAAACCTCCACAAACTGTGAGCTAAATAAACCTTTCCTTCTTTAATTCTGGGTGTTGGGTATTTTGTCTCAGCAGGGAAAGAAAAGTAACCACGACAGGAAGACATAAGCAGACATGAGAACCGTTTCTCCAAGTGAAAGAGATCTTGCAACTGAAAGACAACACATACCCATCATACTGGCTCCCACTGATTAAAAATAACAGGGATGGTAGAAGTGGTCATGTCCTTGGCTTATGAATGACTTTTTCCCTCTCCTATCATATGTATTTCTTTCTTTGAAAGAGTTTCAGAAAAAGAGGGCCATTAGTTTACCTGTTAGGCTTTCCAAAGGCAGTAAATGTGAATGTTTGTTTACAGATTCAACAAAGGCAGAGGATAGGCCTTTATTTTTCCACTGCAGGACAAGAAATTGCAGTTCCAAGCCTAAATGTACCTGCCAAATAGCTCATTTATAACCAGAAATGAGTTCAGTCATCCACCAGAGCTATTTCCAATATATAATTAGAATTCTGCCCCCTCAACTCTGTGCCCTGATGTTAGAATTATTTCTGGCTACATATTGAAAATGCTATTCTGTTTAGTATACATGACTTTCTCAAATGCTTTGTTCTGGGAACCATTTACCATTGATTTGTGTCCAGGTGCATTTATCATGTTAGCCCAGCACAGTAATTAAATGGCTGAAGCCGTTCTGTGTATGAATACCCTGGGCTCATTATTACCATTCCATTTAATTCAGCATCCATTTGTAGACTTCTAAATATTGCTTCTAGCTCATCATCTGGTACATCCTCAATAACACTCTTGCAATAGAAATGCCTCTCATTTCCAGCTGTGAATTTCGCTGCTGAAGTTTCATCAGCTGTAGATCACAGTATAGATTTGTGTAGTGATGAAGTCACAGTGCCGAGAATGACTAAAATAGCTCATGAGCTTTGTTCCCTGCCTTCCGAATGAATCTCATTCCAAAACATTAAGCTACATTTCATTTTCATGCATTAGTGAGAAAAATCCTCAGTTTTCCTCCAGACACACCTGTGGTGGCAATGAAAGCTCAGTCCTCCGGCTTTCAGGAGTGTAACTGACAGGTCCAGCTGCCCTTCCTCTGGATACATCACATTTCTGCCAAGGGCATTCCTCCTGCACCTGCTGGAGGCCCATGATGAAACATCTCAGGGAGTGAAAGCCCGCTTATTAATGGTAAAAAGTGTGATTCCCACTGAATCTTAACAAAACTTTCTGAAATTGTACTATGGTTGGTTACTCTTTCCACCCCACCCTCTTTTCTTTCTTCCCTTTTACTATTGGTTCCACATCTGTATCACAGAGGTTTTCTTCTCCCCCTGCCTGTCCTCCAAAGGACTTCTATGTCTCACATTACTTCAACGTTTCTGTCTTGAAGGACACAGCTTATGCAGCTCACTGTTTGAATAGCTTCCCTTAAATTTAATTATTATTCTACATACTAGTAAAATATGATCCCCTCTGTTTATTGTTTGGGAAATCCCCACAGAAATGATTAAAATTTTGGAATCTGAAGAATTGTAATAAGGGAGCGTTTACTTGCTCACTGGTACAGAATTTCTGCACTTTAATGTCATTACTAATTCATATACATCACTTATTGTATTATCATTTACTTTTAATCTATTTGTAGATTATAAGGTAAGTGCTTTTGCATGTTTTAACATCTCTGAGGTTGTAATGTATTTTGTAAGTGCAAGGATGTAATGATGTAAGAGGCAGGTGTTTTTTTTCTAAGTAGTAAATAAATTAATGAAGTAACATATCAAAAGGGCATCAAAATTCTCTCAAGTTCTATGTCTTCTCCCTACACAGTATTTTTGCATTTCTAGTGCATACGCCTTTAAATGTATGCATCAATGCATGTATATATCACTGGACTAAGCTCTCGATGGATCATCCATTTGTGTAATGGTAAAGAAATCTCTGAATTCTCCTTGTTTCAGCTCTATTTAGCTATCAGAATACATCTGTTTTCTAGATATTATATTGGAAATAAAATATAAAAGTTGTGTTCAGAAATGTGAAATGATTAAATTTTCTCAGATTTTTTTTATTGAGTCCTTCTTTTTCTTCTTGTGACAGAGTCTTGCTATGAAGTTTAGGCTAGCCTTAAAGTCAATGCCTACCCCAGGCTTTCCTTGAACTCTCAATGATTTTCCTGCCTTATCCTCTGAGTAATGGGATTACAGCTATATACCATCACATCTGGTTATTCAGCTGAATTTTTAGTCAGTTTTAGGAATATTTAAATAATTGAAGACTTATAGTAAAAACACTTTCAGAAACCAGATCTGATCTGCTATCATTACAAGCTTTTATTCACATTCATTTTTGGTGTATTTATGTCCAATAATCAGTAGAAGTCATGCTATGAATCCTGGAAAAATTTTCCACCACCGATAAAAATTATTGCCTTATACACTGCTAAACAAATTGTTTAAGACCAACATCAAGAGAGAAGAATTACCAATATTTACTTATTGATAACATAAGAAACAGTTAAGAACACACTCTTTGGAGCTAGACTTACTCAAGCTCAAGTGTATATGGTATTAATTAGCTAACTAGCCTTATATTTTTGGGGTTTTTTTATTATGTAAATTGCTTTATGCCTTGCTAGGTAGTTGTGTCAATCATTTAATTTACCATCTCAGTTTCAAACCCATTATTCTATATTCTGTTGTATGATGATGCTGGGGCTGAGACTCCACAAACCAGTTGCCTACTTTGCCAGTAGTTTCTTAAGGGGTCTATAGTTGGGAGAGACTTCTGGGTTGGAGGAGCAAGGAAGAATTCTTTTTGTTCCCCATCAGTATCACCATAGCAACACTTCTTCACTCAGACAGTAACAATTTCTTCCTGTGGCAGCAGCTGAATCCAATTTGTGTTTGTTCTAATATTCATAGAACCAGTTTTATTATACACTCAACAAGATTCCAGCATTAGTGTTTTGATCCTGGTGTCATTCTCTCAGAGATTTGGTCCTAGTCCCATGGAATCATTTCTCCCAAACTGAATACTTGTATTTTGGGACCTGCCAAGCACATCCCTTTCCCAGAGGTAGGGGGCTCAACTCCTTGTGGCCTGCTAAGCATTTAAACTTTTATAATTTCATCTCTTCTCTTTTGTTTTCCCAGTCCTAGTGATGTTAACAGCTTCCTGCATTAGTTACTTTGGTGATACCGCAGAATCTGTGTTACGTTGGAGCTGGATTAAATTAGTTTGCAAAACTTGACATGTTCTTGTCTTCCTGATTTTCTGCAAAAATCTTGGCTAAACTGAAAATAGAGATGAGTCAAAGACATTTAATGGGATCTTCCTCATTTTGTATAATCCTAGGACTATTTAAGAATTCACATTTGAGAAAGAAGAAAAAGAAGAGAGAAAAGGGGGGGAAAAGAAGAGAAAGAAGGGAAGGGAGAGGGAGGGAGGGAGAGGGAAGAGATTCTACAAGAGACCCGTAAGAGAACAGAAAAAGGAGAAGGAGTTTTTTCAAAAGCTCAGAGAGGCTGAACTCTAGGCCCTAGTTTCACATTCTGGAAAAATGTCCTGATGCTCCCAGGAAATCAGTTTCTTGAGACCAAGGCTGCAGTGACCAAACAGGAGCTGTCCATATTTGGACATTTCCACAATCCTCGGAGCAAGGGGTCTTCAAAATCCCTCATTAAATTTCTCCCAGCCAGCAGAATGTGACTTAGAACGTAACTGATGGAAATAAGCAAGAAAATTGCTTTTATTTTTTATGTGATGAATTTCGTAGACTGAGTCATACCTGCTTGTTTCAGAGTAGTGTACTGATCGTGCGGACCTACTTTTAGTGGCAGCTGAAGACCCGCAGATAGTAGCAGCCACAGCAGTATTCAGTGACAGCCTTCTCTGATTCAGTCGCCCATATTCTTCCTGTTCTTTACCTGCTGAGTAATCCTGACACACACTTCAAGTAAGGTAAAGTTTCTACTTTAATTACACATTTACACCAATATGGGTGTCAGTATATGTAAGCAAGGGAACTCGAGACAAAGAAAAGGAGGTAATTTGTAATGAATATTGTTCAATTTATGCACATATAAAAATTCAAATAATAGTTTTATGAAGCAATTTTTAAACTTAAAGATGATCACCATTCATTCAAAATGTTGCTTCTGTGTGTCATTCTTGACTGTAAAATATGTGTGAATTCACTGGCATGGTGCGTGTTGTCACCTACAGAAACAGGTATGACCATAATTTTATTAATCTGCCACATATGAGTGTGTACCTTGATGAAGGCTTTGAATTTTTCTCTTTATTGAAATATTTATGTTGACATCAAAGAGGAGCTCTTGTATCTATGAGTGCTATGTCAATGAAATCAAAATGAAATGCTCCACTGAGCTGATTTACTACAGGAAGCAATGATCTGGTGCCAGCATTTTCAGTGAAGCTTGAACAAAGTTCACCATGAAATCATCAGAGTTTGGTAAAATACATTAAGAAGGCGGCTTAAGAATTTGACCAAGAATCTGAGTTCAATCCCAGTTTTCAGGGAAATACAATTTAAGTAGAGCCAAAGAGAGAGGAAGTTGCTGAGACTGCCGAGTAAGACACCCAAGTTTCCACAACTGTGACGACCCTAAGAATGTCGTGCAACATCAAGTTGTAATATAACTATTACATTTTACAGAGTGAATTTGCTGTAAGAGAACGCTTTGCTATACCAAAAAAGAAAATAGGTAACAATGTAGTTGCACAAGGTAGAATTTTATTTCTTTTCGTATGTCCATCCAGCTCAGGTGTGACATTGCATGATTCTGGAAAGAATAGTTCCTTCTATCTTTAGGCTTTGCCACGGATACCTTCCATATTCAAGGTCATTTCATTGCTTAAGATGTTGCTGGTTCTACAGATTCAATGTCTGCATTTTCCTATGTAAAAAAGGGTCCAACAGGCAGGTTAAAAAGGACTAGGCCTCCAGTTTTAAGCATACATTTTGGAGGTTTCACACACTACTTTTCTTTATAGCTGGTGAGCCAGAATTTATCCTAGAAGGAAATTATAAATACATACTATTCCTGATAATCCTGTACCCAGGCCAGATGTGAATTCAATGTCCTATTGCTTTAGGAGTTATCATTTTTTAAATAAAGATTGACAAATTCTCAAAAATTTATGCTATTACAGGGCAAAACCAGCCATGGGCAATATATAATGTGAACATGGCTGTGTTTCAATAAAACTTTATTCACAAATAGATTTGGTAGGCTGACTATAATCCTTGGGCCATAGTTTACCAACACCTGCTTTTAAAGATGACAAGGACAGATATTGTAAGATAATCAATACTTTCTGCCATACTATTGGCAAGAACAGTGGAGAACTGGAAATCAAAATTGCTTTTTCTCAGGTCAATTATCCTGAACACGAAGGTACTTTGCTGATAGCTTAACCTGAAGGGTGCTAACAACTGACTTTTCCCAGGGCAGACTGGTTCCCGCCTTCTTTCGTGGCACTGTACCTAATCTTTTTTCTCCACAAAGTGCCCCTAAATGCAGACAGATTGTGAACAGGTATTTATCAAGAAGAAAAAAGAACATTGAGAAACTGGTATATAGATTTTCATAGGAGTATTTCATCAACTTTAATTTATTTATTTAAAAATGGATATGACTGATTTCTCCAGGGTAAATAATTCTTTTTAATTGGTCTCTCTAAGTGTCAATAAAAAAAATTGCCTATTAAGGTGATGAATCCTGTTTGGCATTTCTGCATAGCTAGAGGTATAAAGACCATACTCTTACTCGGTAATATGTACTCACAGTTCACATGACATTTGGGTTCATCCTTTCCCTTTTTGGATAGTAATTCACTCTAAGTCTTTTGTTCTAATTTTGAGGTTGTGCTTTCTCTATCCAAATTTGCTTATGTCCACTCAGCTATGTTCCCATGTACCACTCTGTCTGTGTATCCAAATACAGATGGACAGGAATCAAGCAATTTCATAATAACTACTCAGAAATTTGGTGGGGGTATCCTTATACTACAATGTTGATTCATTTTTATTTATTTTTCCCAAGTATTTTGACTTTGGCTCAATTATTCATTAGTGTGTAAGCCACTTCTTTTGGAACTTCACTGTGTCTAGGTGAAAATTTCTCTTCTTACTGCTACTTATACTAGGTCATCTCTTGTATGGTAATCCTCACTTCACCTTACATTAGCCTCTGTGACCACAGGCTCCAGAAAATCCAGGTTGGCTCTTAACCATTCCAGGACAAATTTAGCCATAGAGAAATGAAAAAGGCCTTTACGTATGTATTTTGTTTGTTTGACCTATCCATCTTTAAATTTCAGTGCAAATACTACATTCTCTGCCAGGCAAGCTTTAATGACTCACTGTTTTCCCTGTGTCCTTGTTTTGGTAAATGCCGTCCATTAACTTTTTCTCTGATCTATATTTTCTTGAAAATTTTTAAACTGTATATGCTGCCTAATATGTTTACAGAGAATCTTATGTTTTATTACTGGTATTATTCTTCTTAGTCACTGGTTAAAATAAGCAAAAAGGAGATCAGTAAACATTATTTGATTGGTTCTTCTTGGTATTACCAACTGCTTAAATTGTTTGCATGAACAATAGTTTCTATTTCTGCATATCACAATGAAAAAATATATATTCTACATGATTGGTTATCACATGAATATAGTCACATGAATATTAATACACTTTCAGAGCTGTTTTAAGAATGTTTATGCCCTGATTGTCTACCACATGAATTTAGTCAGATGAATATTAATGCATTTCCCACGACTATATCCGAACACAATAAACTATGGTAAATGATACTAGCACTTAATGAGGTCTGATCATGAAGATTAAAGTGAAATATACTTGATAATAATCTTTGAAAACAGTAATAGAGAACTTCTATTTTTGAAAAACCAACAGTTTTTTTTTTTTTTTTTAGAAATGTAATACATAAAGAGATGAAGCCATACAATAAAGAGACATTCTAGGGTAATATATCCCCGAAGATTTCCTCTCCGTTACTGAGCCTTTGCTGAAGGCTTTCTTTCACTTCTTGGAAGGTAGGTCCTCAGACATGTGAGGCAAGTCTCTCCCACTGAAATACACCCCGAGTATGGAAGGTTCACTGAAGAATACAACTCAAGTCAGCTGTGTTCTCCAGATTTTGCTTTCTGGGACAGTGACATTCATGCATTCATCTACAAATAGCTTTGGAGTACATTCTCTCTTCCAGACACTGCAAATAAATTGGAGGTGAAACAGATTTATAGACCGGTAATGTCTCCTAGAATGCTCTATCAGTATGATTCTCTTTGTTTTTATTTTATACAAATTTAAGAATCAGTCAAGTTGATTGTCTAGTTGCTAAACTTGATGCCCCAAAGGAGCTGAATGTTCTTTTACCACAATGATTTGTGGCGTGTTTTTTTCCTTTAAGAAATGGTCAAATTAGCTGTTTTTGAATCTTCTAAAGATAAAATGAGGTTTATTTCATAGATACTAATGAAATTTTGGGCATATCACAAAATCACATGGAGAAAATTGTTCTGAGTTTCTCAATTGACTATAGCACCAAATTACTGAGATCACCAAGCCACTTTTGTGTACTATTTAGTTTGGTCTTATATAATTGACATCAGGGTGCTTGTCAACATAGCGTTTCATTTCATCTCTGTCTCTGTCTCTCTCATATCTCATTTTCCTTCTCTGTAGTGGAAACTTACTTTGTTGTTATCATGATGGAAAACTGGTCCCATATAACCTATTGCAGTGACAGGCATTACCTTTTGGCATAAAAAAAGTCTGAGATCTCAGGATTTCTGAGTATAGTAATAAACAGACTGGTCAAATTAGAGCCATCTCCAGAAATGACACCACAATAATTGTTAAGATAGAAAATATTTTTAGAGAAAAGTCTCACTGCTAAAAAAATAGTTTTCAGATTTTATGGACATAATTTTTTCTATGTGGAATCAGAGGCTATTAGAATATAATTGAACAGATCTTAGATGGAGAGAGAGAGAGAGAGAGACCAAGAGAGACACAGAAAGTGAGAGAGAGAGAGAAAAAACACGTACCCAGATGACACTAATTCCCAAATCAGGAGTAAACGCAACCAAGCAGAAACTTGGAAGGGAGAGATGAGGAGAAAGGGCATTTACAGTCTCGTGTAAGCAACCAATTTCTGCTGCACAAAAACCATAGAATCTTTTGGCTATAACTACTATTATATGATACATTTTCTTTTAATTTTTCCTTGAATATATTCATTGTCTTTAACAGTGTATTGGTCAGTTTTCTGTTTCTATAATAAAGGCCCTGACAATACACTTTTCAAAAGAGAAGGTTTAATTCTGCTCATAATTTAAAGGTTTCCAATGATGATGTAGGGCACCCATTGCTATTAGGCCTGTAAAGGGTCTCAGATGGGCATGGCAGGGATCATGCAGATATGAGGTCTGCTCACCTCATGGCCAGAAAACAGAAGGGAGGGAGGAGGGGGTCATGTTGTCAGAGTCTTCTTAACGACATGTCCCCTGTGACCTAAAGACTCCTCTGAGGCCGGACTCCCTACTGCCTCTCGCACCTCCTCATAGCACCACCTTGAATCAGGCCTTTATCATGCATCTACCACAGACCTTTCGGGAACTGTAAGAGCCAAAGTAAAGCAACTAATGTCCTTAAATCGCCTCTCTGAAACTGAGAGAATAAATTGCCATAGAACGGGTGTGCTGAACTATAAACATTTATTTTTCATAATTCTGGAGGTCAGGAAATATAACATCACAGTGCCAGCATGTTCGTGGTCTGGTGAGGAGCCTCCCGCTGTCAGAGGCTGCTTTCTCACCCTGCCCTCGCTTGGCGAAGAGCGGCCGGGGGGGGGGGGGGGCGCTCTCCTTTCTTCCTTCTCATGGGCAGTGAGCGCTTGTGAAAGCTCCATAAGTGTGACCCAACACCTCCCAAAAACCTAACCTCCTAATTACTGTCCCACTGGGCACTGGTGTTTCAAACTATGGTTTTGGGGACTACATCCATGTGCAGTTCTTAATAAATTTCCAAAAGTGTTCTGCTTAATGTATCAAACTTTAAAGAATTTCAGTGTGAGAGGTTTCCACTCCATACCAAAGGATGGTTCTTTGGCTACTTGAAAAAAGTTCTATTTGGAGATGGTAGTATATGTCTGTACTACCAGCATTCTGGGTGCTTACACAGAAGTAGAGCCCAGTCTGGAAATTTGTCAAGAACCTATTTCAAAAAAATAAAAAACCAAAGGTCTGGTGGTATAGCTCTGTACAAAGGCCCTGAATTCAATCTCTAGTACTGGAACAAAAAAAGAGGAAAAACAGAAAAGGATAATGACATTACCCTGGACCGAGCTATAATCCACCTCTAATGAATTCCATGACCTGAAATTAGAGACATATTCTCCTGACGTGGGTGTTATATATCATCTTCAGAGTTACTTGCCAGGGCCCCAGAGCAAACTGACCAAAAAGCCAGTCACGGCAATTATTCCATCCCAAGCCTTGATTTTGTAATTTGTTGTCAAAGTTGTATAAATCACAGAGCCTTGCCAATATCTTCTCTTTTTATGAAATATTATAATCAAGTGAGTCAAATGGGAGAGGATAAAATCATGTCTAAGAGGGTTTTAGGAGGTGGGAGGCTGCTCTGGGAGAGAACTGACATCATCTACCTTTATTTTTACTGTGAAGGTCCGTGAGCCTCACTATAAGAGCTAAACTGCTAGATACACCTCCTTTCCTTGCTCAGCTTTTATACCAGATAAACCAAAGACTCAGGAAATCATCTCGTGGATATAGTATTTTCCAGTGTAAATGTACATATATATAAATCTATTCAAAATGTTTAAGGGTTTGTGCAGCAAGCTAACTGAAACAGGAACTGAAACAGCGACAGACCCTCATCTCTCTCACTCACCTCAGCCCTACCTGAGCTTCTCCTCACGCCTTTTTCTCGGGAGAGCTGTTATCCCTCTTGTCTTTCTGGAATTCTCAGCAGCATTGTTTCTCTTCCTCCTCATTCCCCTGTCTCATTCTTTCTTCTGTTTACCTTTTCTCCATTTTCTCCTTAGGTACCATTTTTCTATATTCCCTTTCTCTTTGCTGTAAGATCCAGTTTCCTTCCATCTCAATTGCACCAGCATTTTATACTCTAATCTTATCCTGTTCTCTGTTTTGTAATGTCGTTTTTGCACGTAAACTTTAATAACCCATGATTAGCAGGGTTTTCATCACAAGCACACTCTACTGCACGGAGTAGCCAAGTTCCACTCCTATGTGAACCACAAGATTATCTCTATTATTCTTAAAACAGGGCTCTACTGTTTTAGTGAATACAAAACAGCTGTGCTGCTGCATTTTTCGTGAAGATGCACCTGTTTCACCGCTGTAGGAAATTTAATATTTGTGCCATCTGGTGTTCATCGGGGAAAGTACAGTCAGAAATACTGAGTTTATCTTTAACAGATTCAGTGATTTATTTTAAACTCCTGAAATTTGTGTGATTTACTGTATTTGTTCTACTTGTCAGACGTATCCATCACCCGGACTTTCCCACTGAGTCCGCTCCCACCCCTCCGCGTGCTTTGCTATTCGTGTTTCATCCATCTTACTGCCACAGGTAACTTTTAGAGGAAAAAATCACTTCCCTTATTTCTTCAAATCTCTATTAGTACAGGATAAAAAATTATAGAACTAAAATGGAACTCAGAAAATTATTTAATTCAAACCTCTTAGAATTCAGCAAAGAACTTAGTGATAGTTTTATCAGAAGAACAGAGATTATGACCCTCTCAACAGAAAGCTTTTCACAATGTGTTTGCTAAATATTATCTCTACAAGCTTAGGATAAGTTAATAATGCGAGGTATAGCAAGGAGAGAAAGCTAAGAAGCATAATACACAAAAGAAAAGAAATAATATGAAATCTACTGATGAATATATAGTACTTTATGATATTTTCTGTTCAAAGTGATGATTATTGGCATAATATGTCTATAAGGCTTATCAAAACTAAGTACTGTAGAGGCTGTTTGTTGTACACATGTGGAACTTGTCTAAGAGGCATGGAATTAAGTGGAAATGAACCAAGCAGAAGAAAAACTGGGGGTGAAGAGACTGAACTGTGGTTACTGGCAGGAGGTTTATTATTCAGTGATTAAGACGTCATAGGTCAGTACATTACCAAGTACCTGAAGACTTTCACCTTCCTGGGAAAAGTAGGACATCAAAAATGGAGATGATGAGGAACACACATAATCCATTTTTTGGTTGGGACTTCGATGCCAGAATTGCTTTTACTTTCAGATAGAGGGTCCACGGAGAAGAATTAGGACAGCATTGTGGTAGACTCTTAATTTCAATCGTGCAAAAGAAGACTCAAGCTCTAGAAGTCAATTGTGTTGCATAAGAAAAAGTAAGGGCAGCAATCTAAACTTCAGCGTGGGGTAGCACAGAAGAACGTGCAGAAGCAGCCTGAGTCACTCTGATGGCACATAACCCGGGGGACTTGCTCTGTCCTTTCAAATATCGGGTCTACGTGAGAAAAACTGTCTCTAGCTCTCTTTCTACTAGAGCAAAGCTTCTTGTTGCACATACTAATTTGACCAAGTTCTTTAATTAATATTATTTACTGAAAGTCTATGTTTTTGGAAAATAGTGATGATTTTTAACTGAGAAAAAAAAAAAAAAAAAAAAGGCAAGCCAGGCATGGTGGTGTGGTCCTGTAATCCCAGCTATTTGAGAGCCTGAGATAGGAGGATTGAAAATTTAAGGCCAAAGTGGGCAACTTAGTGAGAACATGGCTCAAAAACAAAATGTAAATAATTACTACAGAGTGTAGCTCCGTGATCAGTTGCCCCTAAATTCTGCCACTAGCACTACCGAAAACTGCACATAAACAAACACAAGGTTCTTTTTGTGCAAATGTAGATCTGTAACATGCTTGGGAACTGGTTGCAGCTGAAGCTACAGACTATTATCTTTCCCCCCTGCTATTCAATGTGGTCAGAATGTCATGTTAACTGTTTTAGCTTAAATTACTTTTATAATTGACATTTTGCAGAGGTAGCTTTAAGCAATACCTCACCAAGTCTAAGACCTTTGCCATTGTATTTTCAAGTTAAAGTAGTTTTGCCTACTTGAATCCACTACATTATGAATAAATGAAAAGCTTCACTTGTAAGAATACAGCAGGAGTAAAGAGATTTCATCACACAGGTGAAACTGCAGATAAAGGCAGAGACACAGATAAAGTAGGAGCCCTGTGGCACATTTTACTCAGTTAGTTGAGACATGGGGCTCTTGTGCACGTACTTTTCTCTGAACAATGTCTTAGATTAAATGGTATTTTCTGGTTCCCACTAGACACACAATGGAGGTCTGTGTAGGGAATGAATAAATGAGTGACCGACTGTCTATAGTGCTTAACATGCATCAGGTTCCATTCCCTTTCATTGGGGATGAGAAGGTGAACGGGCAGCCAACCTAACTCCTTATCTACTTTTATTAGTGATTTGTACAGTAAGTATTTTCTCCTCACTATCCCTTCCCCTCATTAATTAATTTATTCATTCCTTTATTTTGCCACAGAGAGGCAGGAACCCTAAATTCCACACGCTAACCAAGTATCCTCTAACTCCTGCTTTAGTTTTCGGCCAGCCGTAGCTTTGGAGGGAAACGAAACTCATGATGTAAAGCTTTTTGATTGCAAAGAGCAAGAGGTCAGAGAGCTACCAACAAGGGACTCCATCAGGAGTTTCAAATGTGATGAAGCTGCTGTCATGTTATTGACAATGCAACAGAGTGAACTGCTCAGGATGACTGACAGCTCCGCTTACAAGGCAACCATTTTGAGTGGCAGTTTCACTTGCACGGTGTCCGTTTTGAGTGGCATCTCAACACCAAGAACACCTAGTTTGATCGACAGCTTCACACACAAAGAAGCGAAGCCAGGATGTCTCCAAGAAGCTGGAGGAAGGAGGTGGGAGAGACATGTAATTCAAGCTTTGGGTTCTCCTCCGCTACTTCATTCAGTGATACTGTGAGCATTTCATCGTCACTGCTAGTGGAGTATGAAAAATGCACATGCAAAGAAGATCGCATCTGACTTCTCACAGCTGCGGGGCAAAGCAACGTCTTTGTGTGTCCTGTCACATGAAAATGATTGCATCACGCTGAGGGACATAAAACGTACTTATTTCTACGTTATTTTGAACCTTATACATCCTATTAATGGCTTTATCATTTTATTAACTACCATAGGGGCCTGGTAAAAATCAACATTTTCTACACCCAACATTTGGCTCATAATTTACTACTTTAGCAAACACCTTTGAGTTTGGATTTGGGGTAATGGAAAAATAGGAGAACCAACCACAGAGAAGCATTCCTAAAATATTCACATAAGTCTAACGTTTTACTCTAGGAATCCTAAAACCTAAAATATAGATTGCTTACTATGTGAATAGCACAGACTAAGGAACTGACGATGAAGAAAACAGTGACTAGAAGATTTGTGCAACGAGTTAAACCGCCGACCTACAACTGAACTGTCGGCGTGTTGCAGGCCTCACACAATAAGGAAAAGGCGGAGCTGAAAGAACATTGCGAATGTTCTGATAAAAGCAAGGAACACAAAGCCATGGGGCTCCTGTGTGGCTTGATACAAAGCACTTGGGATGTTTTTAGCTAAAACGTGTAGGCTTAAAAGAAATAGGTTGATGTCAAATAATCAAAGGGCTATTGATTTGCGAGAGAGAAGACATTTACTGTTTGAAAAATAAAACAAAAATAAGAAGAAAAAAGAGCCTCTGGCTAGAAATTAAACGAAGGCAAAATTGAGTGGAATATAAGAAAGTGTCTCATAACCATTAAAGAATTTAAAATTGTAATGAAACACCACTGCAAAATATCATTAAGCTTTAACCTGACATGAATTTTTCTGTTATTATAATCACTTTTAATTATATGAGTATTACCTATTTGTGGTTTTATGACTCTTAAAAATAATGTATTTTATTATTTCAACTCAGAAGAATATACGTAAAAGAACATACTTGCAACAGACTCTCTTTCTGTGTGTGTGCATCTGTGCGTGTGTGTGAGAGAGAGAGAGAAAGAGTGAACTCACCTAAGATCGTAAACTTTACTCTAATTTAAAGAGTTTTTAGGTTTAAAGTATTTTGATAGATCCTTGAATTAAATATTCTCTTACTCTTCTTCCAAGTTTATGTCAATTAAATTCTAAAATTGTTCAGATCTATAAAAGTAACCATTACAAAGGCAGGTGCTTGTGCCACTGACCTATATCCGAGGCCCTAGTAACCATTACAAAGGGCTTCAGCCTATGTGGCATTGGAGATCAGGAAAGGGGTACAGGTCTGCCTTCTTTAAAACAAACACTGTAAGGTCACACTTTGTTAGTCAACTGTTCATTCAGGAGATTAGAATCTGTGGACTTATAAGTCTCTTCCAAAATGAAAAACAGGTAGGATTGGTATTTTTCTCAACAGTTCTCTTGCGGGACCCGCAAACATCCTATAGAAGGAGGTTGACCAGTAGGCACGTATCTTTGCCTCGCACAATGAAGTGCTAACCCCATGAGGTCGAAGACCTTCGTAAGACCCCAGAAGACCTGAGCTGAAGAGCCACGTTAGAGGGCGACTCCTTATGGCTGAGCTAGCAAGAGGTCCGGTACCTTGCTCTGCCACTTCAACTCTATGTCTTGTTGTCAAAAGCTGTTCAAATGCCTCCTTACTCTCAAGGATTCAAGCCGCAGTTTGAGTGTTAGCAAGAGTGTTCTACGTTGTTGTTCATAACTTTTAGAGTTTCTTATTACCAGATCAAATGTAAAATTCCCATCTCAGCTTTACTCCTAGATTATTTTTCCAGAATTATTTTACAAGGTCTCCCGTGACAAGAGCAATACAAGCAAAGAAAAGCACTAAAGCTACCAGAACAAAATACCCAGCACTAGCCAGGAGTGGTGGTGCACGCCTATAATCCCAGCACTCAGGAGGCTGAGGCAGGAGGATTAGTGTGAGTTCGAGACCAGCCGGGGCTACGAAGTGAGCTCAAGGCCAGTCCAAACTCCATAGCGTGACTCTGTCTCAAAAAGACCAAAAACTAAATAATAAACAAAACACCCAGCACTGGGTGACTTACACACACGTTTGTTTTCTCGCAGAACTGGAGGCCAGCAGTCTAAGAGCAAGACACCAGCAAGGTGAGTGTCCTCTGGGGTCTCTCCGAGGTGTGTGGAATGTCCTCTCCTCTCTGTGCTTCCACATTATTTTCTCTGCATAAGTGCATTGCTGGTGTCCAAATCTCCTCATGTGAGGGCACCAGTAAGTTAGACAAAGGCCCACCCTCTCATTCTAAATTCGTCACTTCTTTGAAATCCATATTTCCAAATACAGTCAGATACCGAGTGCTACGAATTAGGACATCAGCACGTGAATTTGGTGGTGGTGACCATAACTCAGGCCACAGTAATTCTAACCAGAGTTTACACTTCTGATGCAGAATTCCGACTCCCTAAATTGTCTATGTTTCCACCACTTATCTTTGAGTTGAATGTCCTCAGTATTATGCAAGTGAAATCAACTCATTAAAAGGGAATAAAGTTGGCGCTCACAAAAATTAAATGACACCCCCAAGCACACAGTTAATAGCCGTGTTACAACTAGATAAAGACTCACAGACAGTGTAGGGCTTCATATCAATAATGGTTTTCCTGTCAGCTATTCCTTCTGGCTGAAGTTCTTGGCCATTTTTCCTTGCTGGAACCTTACCAGTTTTAGAACAGTTCTCTACAGGGTGCCTTCCAGGTGCAGAACACCTGGATTCCTCCAGCCGGAACTCAGTCTTCTCACTTCAGAAACCTCCTGGTTTCTAACAGCATTCCCCATGTGATAGTGATGCACTGCTATTATGGTGCTAGTGCTTTATGGGGTAGTATGTCAACTCTCCCATCTGATGTTATAATTTCTTAGGAGGGAGTAAGACAGAGAATGAGCGATTTGCTTTCTGTGGTAGCTCCTAATGTCTTGGTTTGTACATACCCTTATCAGACGTTCAGTAAGTATTTATGGTGTGATATCCTTTTTATACACCAAATTTCCTATTCTAAAACTTTGCATATGGTTTGTTTTTAAATACAATACTATGGAAAGGAAAAGTGGTACGTGATATGTCAGATGTACCTCAAGTCATGAGCTGGCAGAGACTTTTGCCAACAGTTCTTCTCACCTTGAATTTAATTGACATGCTTCATATTTGTTCCTACCCTCAGCTGTGAACACGTTCAGGACAGTGTACTATTCATCACTGTGTCCCTAATATTCAGTTCCATACACAGCAGGTGCTCTAAGGGCTGGACGATGAACCAGGGAACGACCAAGTCTCTGAAAACACAGACGCACAGGGTTCAGGAGAGCACCTTTATGTTGGAGCCGCTTCCGAGTGTATTCAAACATCAAATAGGCATATGTCGCCATCTGGTGGCAAACATGCAGTAATGCGCTCAGAAATTGGAACTCTCCTAAAATATAACTGTATTATTATTGGGCTGCAAATGTCACTAATAAACGTCTATCAGCAGGGGAAAAAAAGACTGCACTATAATTGGCACTGAATAACACTTATTACGCAAATACACAAGTCGTAAATTCTTCATTACATACAATATTTTTAACAACGTGTATATCCATCTTGTCAAATATCGCGTCTCTCAGGGATCTTTGTTGTTCCTCTTTTCATGAAAGCGTTTCAGCGAAGAGTTTTCCGGTGCACAGAGACACTTGCTTTCGGCATACAGTGTCAAGACAAGTAAAGCTTCACCTATTATTTTTATATTTTCTAAATATTCTACAGCAGCACAAGCTCTTGACCTAGGTATAGAGAACTTTCAGCACAGAAATCGAATGACACAAAAAATAATACCAAGAATCAACAAATGGAATCATATCAAATTAGAAAGATTCTACCTTTCGAAGAAAACAATAAGCAGAGTGAGGAGACAACCTATATGTCGAGAAAAATATGTGTCAGCTCTGCCTTGGACAGACGGTTCACATCAAGAATATACAATGAACTGAAAAATGTATACCCACCCCACAGCAGAAGACAACACACTTCTCACAAAGGAAACACAGATTTCCAATAAATACATGAAAAATATGTTTGACATCACTGACCATCAGTGTAATGCAAATTAAAGAAACACCAAGACACCATCCAGAGAGAATGGTCATCATCAAGAAATCAAATAATAGCAAATGCTAGCAAGGCCACAGGGAAAAGGAACCCTTCTATACCGCTCATAGGAATGTATCCCTACAACATAATCACTGCGGAGATCCCGTGTGGAAATTCCTCAAATACCTTCTGACCCAGGTATTCCCCTCCTGGGTATCTTCCTGAAAGAGTTAAAGTCATCATATTACAATGACACCTGCAAAACTGTTTATAGAAGCACAAGTTATAGTAGCTAAACCTTGGAAACAACTAATATGCCCATCAAAAAATGAGGGGATAAAGAAGATAAGGTATTTTTACACATTGCATTACTACCCTTCCATTAAAACATCATAAACTACGGCAAATTGATACACCTGGCGATCACAATATTAAGTGAAATAAATTAGATGCACCTGCTCAAATAGCTCATGGTTTCTCTGCTATGAGAAAACCAAAACACAGATCAAAGCATAGATAAAAGATAGTAATAAATAGAAAAATCTTTATTAGATGGAAAATGCAACAAGAGATGGAGTGAGGGGGAGGGAAGGGAGGGAAAGGAGGTGGAAAAATAATAGAAAAAATGGAAAACAAGCTTTTGTAAATGGAAAGGGAACCAAGAGTTGCAAGGAGCAGGGAAGGAGGGAAGAGTTGGGGATAGAGGGAGACGAAGCCCCGTAACGCCCAGGTCCCGACCTCCCTGGACAGAGTGTGATCATTGCGCATGGCGGATGTGTACTAATAAAAGAGAGGAAGAAGCAAAAATGTTCTAGGGCATCCATGACATTTTGAGAAACTGTTTGAAACTAGAGTCCGTGTTCTCTGTTTGAATCCTCTGCACTGTGTGCGCGTCTCTGAAACTGACAACAGTGCAGCAGAAATTACATTTCCTGATAGCTCTGCAGCTCAAACAAACACATGTCAATAGCTCCTCAGTTTGAAAGTCAAGTCCTGCTCTTGGTCATCAATCTCATTCTTACGAGAAAAATTAAAAGCCTATTATTAAGGGACAGTTATTTAAGGCTACTCTTTGGAAATAATATATAAAAGGATAATGAATGGGTCCATATTCTAATAAGCTTTTACTCTGTGAGAGGATCCATGTAACACCTTAAAATTGTGATAGGAATACTTCTGGTGAAGCCATAATTAAATTTTAATTCATGAATTTAAGATATAAAAAGATCAAATCAGACAGCTGGGCCGCACTGATGAGTGTTCCGTGATCCCCGGGAGAAGGGGCTGCATCGGGCGGGCTCCTCGTTTACCCTGGCCTCCTGCCAGGAGCACTTCCCCAATTTTCATGGCGGGTTACACTATTGAACATATAGCACATGAAGTAAAATTATGAAAATAAATGAACTGAGCCTCAGTGAGTTTCAGAAGAACTGTAAACTCATTCACATAAGTGCAAAGGGAATTCGAAAGGAGAGAGAAAATGACTGTTTGACAATGTAATGGCCAAAATCATCCAGTTTGACAAAAATATCTAATCCATGGAGTCAGAAACCTAAATGACTCCCTAATAGAGAAAATATGAAGAAGGCTACACAAAAGACTCACCATAATAAAGTTGCTCAAAGCTAGTAATAAAGAGGAAAATCTCAAATGCAGCTTGAGGAAAAATGTATTATACACAGATGAACAAAGTTAAGAAATAAATCATTTTTCTCATGGAACACAAGAAATTAGTAAAAGAGTATCTTTAATATAACAAAAAGCTGATACCTAAGATTTTATATTGAGTAACTTTTATGACTGACAATAAAATCTAGACATTTCCAAAAGCTAAAAGAATCATCAATAGACCATGTTAAAAAAAATATCGAAAGAATTCCTCAGGTAGAAGGAAAATGATACGGTACATGAATCTCAGTCTGCACAAAAGAATGAAAATTGCTATAAATAGTAACTATGTTAGCACGCATGAAATTGTTGAAAATTTATTACTCAAGATTATTGAAAACACAATTTAATGTTTAAAATTAAAAACAAATGATGCTGGAATATCATATTAGAAATTACAGTGAGAATGACATTAATAAAAAGATTGGGAGTGAAAAAATGAAAGTATTAAATTAAATATTAAATAAACACAAATATAAATATGCTTGTATTGTAGGTGGTGCATAATACCACTGAGGACAGATTGTAATGTGCTAAAGATGAATTCAAGACATGCTAAAGGGTCCCTCGAATAACAAAATGTAAAAGTATAGCTCATAGACTGAAAAGAAGACAAAAGCGGATCTGAAAAGTTGTACGTCACTGTTTCAGACGAGGATACAAAAAGAGAAGAAATGGCGCAAAGTACACAAATATGAAATGAAGTGGAGGGTGAATTAAGGGTTTGAAATCAGTAGTCACATTAAATATAAATAAATAATCTAGATATCCCATTAAAAGCCAGAGGATTTTTTCAGGTGCAATTAAGGATGGAAGAACGCACAATAACCCCACTTTACACTCAGAGATGAACATCTGTCAGCAGCAAACGCAGGAAAATGACACATAAAGTTAACAGTAGCCAAAGAAAAGATGAATGCCTCTGTGAAGGTGAATTGAAATATCTTTCAGGGTTATAACTATGTATTGTGATGAACTAGATTGTTTCATAATGATAAAAAGGCAAACTCCTCAAAACAACGCTATAGCATCTCAAAATATTTGTTTCTAAAACAAAGTTTGAAAATACATGAAGCAAATGCAAATATTACTCTAAGGAGAATATGTCAAGGCAGAAATTGGAGATTTAAGTACTCATCTTTCAATAATTATTAGAAGTGAACAGAAAAACAATGAAGACATCAACAATATTAACAAACAACTTGACACGATTGATGTGTGGCAACTATTCCACATAACAGCAGGACACCCCCTTACTGCGCTGGTCTGCTTTCTAGAAGCTAAGCCATGTCTCAATAAGTTCTAGATGTTTCATAAAATATGTACTCTCAAACCACAGTGAAATCAATAAAATGACATCTGAAAAAATCCAAATATTCAGTGTCTAAAGAACATACTTCAAATAACACATGCAGTCAAAAGGAACTGGGAAATTACAAAATATTTTGAATGTAATAAATAGAGAGTGATCACATATTAAAATTTAGGATATCACTAAAATAAACAATCAATTTTCTGTACTGCCGAAAAACCTCAAATCAATTATATCAGTGTCTACTTAGAAAGGGAAAATAGGAGAATGAAAGAAAATAAAGATCAAAGTGGAATTCAATGAAAAAGAAAAATCTGACAGAATATGAAACCAGAAGCTGCCACACTGAGATCAGTAAAGTGGGCCTAAATCTGTCCAGCTTGGACAGAAGAAAAGAGAAGGGAAACAAATGGCCAGTATCTGAGATGAAAAAGATCATAAGTCTACAGATTTTTCACATAGTACAAAAGTAATAAAGGAATATAAAAAGCAGTGCTATGCTTATACAAAAAGATACATACAATAGATGAATTTATGGAAATGCATAACTATAAATGCTCACCTAAGAGTAATTTTAAAATTCTGAATAATTCCATGCAAATTTAAAATATTGAACTTATATTTTAAAATTTCATCAAAGCAAGAAATAAATTTTAAACCAAGAACTTGAATCAGAAGTGGATGAGTTCCCTGGTGAATTCTATCAAGTGCTTAAGGAGAAATATTGCTTACTTAGTATAAACTCTTCTAAAAAGTTAAAGACAAGAGAATGCTTCTAGACGTATTATAGGGTACTATCATTGCCTCAATACTACAAACAAAGACAAGGGCCTTATTTTAAAATAACTATGGACCAATATCTCTCATACACAGAAACTTTAAATTTCTTAACAAAATTTTAGCTAATTAAACCCAACAATATATGTTCAGGTAATCCATCATCATAATAAGAGACTTGTTCCAGAAATGCAGTAGGGATTTAACATTCACAAATGAATATAATTCATATATTAACAAACTAATTTTATGAAACATATGGTTATCTCACTAGACAAGGAAAAATTTTGACAAAGCTCTGCATCTACCAATGATTCTCAAATCCCACCAAACTAGAAGTCAAAAAACCTCAACTTGATAAATGACACCTACAATAAAATCACATCACACATCTGAATGATTCCTCCCTCTTGTGAGCAATGTATAAATTGTTTCTGATCTCAAGTTTTGTTTCCAACATTGTACTACAGTTTCTTTTTTTTTTTTTTTAATTTTTTTTTTTCGGTACCAGGGATTGAACTCAGGACCTTGCGCTTGCCAGGCAAGCGCTTATGCCACTGAGCTACAGTTTCTAGTTGATGTAATAGAAGATGAGGGAGAGATTAAAGGCATTCAGATTTTAAACTAATATTAAACTATTTCTAGAGGGCAAGATCATTTATAGGGAAAATCTTATGAAATTTGTAACAAAGCTGCTAAAACTGATGTAAATTTAGTAAATTTGTATAAGATAGTACCATTATACAAAAATCTATAATCTAGCAACACATAAATGAAAATGGAAACTTAAAAAAATATGACATTTGCAATAGAATAAAAATATGAATTGCTTAGAGATGAAGCTGACAATAGATGTGTCAGATCTCTAGTCTGATATAAAAAGTACTTCTGAGAGAATTTAGAAAAGATATAAATCAAAGAAGAGATATCCATGTTCATGGAGCAGAGACTCTATATCATTAAAATGTAAATTCTCTCCATTTAATCTCAAAGTCAATTTTAATTCCATTCAAAATTATAGCATATGTTTCTGTAAAAAAAGTGACAATATGGCCTCCCTTCCTTCGTTGTCCTGGGACGGTACAGCTGGGGAGAGGGGTGTGCGTTTGGCTGCTCCTTTCCTCCACTGACCCAGAACCTTGTGGCTAGTCAGAGAAGTCTGAAATCCACTCCTTCTATCCACTGATGGGACTCAGGGCCTGGAGACCTGCAGGAGCATCAGCAACATAGTAGGATCCTGCTAAGGCAGATACGATGGACAGGCAGAATTGGAAGTGTGGAACTATCCCAAGCAGAATTAGCAATAGCAGCCAACAGGTGATCTCTTACCTTTCTTTTTGTTTTATTCTACTCATCCTTTTTCTTTCAACAACTATCTCGCTTGACTTAATAATACTTTCTTACGAGTAAACATTGTCTCTTCTGTTTCTGGTTCACTTCAAAACTCCTAGACCTTCTCTTCCAATCCTTCTTATGCATCCTACAAAATCCAGATCATCATCCTGTGCCTTCCAGTTTTACTACTACTCTATTTAACCCCATTCATCTCTTCCACTGTACTCTCTATCCTCCTGAACATTCCCCACACACAACAGGATAAAATCACTCCATGGAGTTGAAAATCATTGCAAATAAGTTCCTGGTATAAAATGGATTATATTATATTCCTGTAGACCTTTTTCCTATGGTTACAGATATCAGGCTAATAGTTACACAACTTGTCAATAGTCCAGCTATAATTAAGTCTATTGTTACTACCAACTAAACTAATTTAGCCAGGATGTCATGCAATCTGCAACCATTTTTCCCCTGTAGGAGAACACAGTGATTTAAGGGATCATAATCATCACCTAGTCCAGTACCAAAAGATTGAGCCCTAAGTCAAATTGATAACAATGTCTTAGACATAATGTATTTGGAAGGTATGTTCTCATGATAGACATAAAGACCTAGAACCACCTACATCTAGAAGACTTGCACAGGAACAAACACCTCCTAAGAAAGACTTGACATCAGTGATAAGGCTATCTACAAGCAAGAGGGGGAAAAAAAGTAAAATAAAAACTGACAAGACAAAGAAACAAAATACAACCCCAAATGTCCAGCCTACCAAGGACAAGTCCATAGCACAAAGATAGAGGAAATTAGAAGCCAACAAATGGAACTCCTTGAAATTGTAACATCAGAAGTGAAAAAACAAATGGAAGAGGCTTTAGAAAAATTATTTCTAAGGTGTGAAAAACAAATGACTATTAAAATAAAAGACATTAAAGAAGGCACAGATAAATAAATACAGGATCTCCAGAAAATGATGGAAATTATGAATGTCAAATACAGACAAAAAGTGGAATCTGGAAAACAGATCCAAAAAGAAATGCAGGAGATGAGAAACCACTTAAAGTATAGCAGATTGAATGAAGGCACAGATAGAATAACAGACCTAGAATACAGGAATAAGACTAGTGACCAGGAAAAGAAGGATATCTTAAAAATTGCAACAGACTGACAAAAATCAATCCAACAGCTACAAGGTGAAACAAAGAACAACAACAGAAAATTTATTGGAATCAATGAGAAAGCTGAAAACAGTGCAGTATTCATTAAAGCCTCTTTACAGAAATAAAGGCAGAAAACATCTCAAACATGGATAAAGAATTTGACATACAAATAAGTGAAGCATATAGAACACCAAATAGCCATAACCAATATAAATCTACAGCAAAGCATATAATAATCAAGATTACAGGTATTCAGCACAAGAACAAAATATTAAAAGCAGCTAGAGAAAAGAAACATATCACTTTTAAAGGAAAACACATCACAGCAGATTTCTCAACACAAATCCTCAAATCAAAGAAAGATTACAGTGAGGTATTTCAAGCCTAATGTAAAACAATCTTCAACCTAGACTGATGTACCCCACAAAACTACCTTTCAAAATTGATGGAGAATTAAGATACTTCTGTGACAAAGAACAACTGGAGAAATTTATGACCACTAAAGCAGCTCTACAGAATTCTCTGAAGAATATATTAGAAAGAGATAGTGAAGACAAACAGAATGAACACCAGTAGAAAGGCAAGGCAAGCAGGGCAAGAAGTTAAACAGAGGAGAAAGATAGGGAAAAGACAACAGGAAAATAACATGAAAAAGAAAAGCCAATGTGTATCATTTATAATCATCAATATAAATGGTCTCATCTCACCAATCTAAAGAAACAGACTGGCATAATGGATCAAGAAGTAAGATCCAACAATATACCACATTTAAGAAACACCTGAAACCCTCCCAAAAATTCATAGACTACCCTTGATCTTAGCCAAAAGACTGAAAAGCAATAACAATATTCACAGACTAAAAGTCAAAGCATGGAAAATAATTTTCTATGTTGCAAGAACCCAGAAAAAAAAGCAGAAGTAACTATTTTATTTGCAGACAATGCATAGTTTAAGCCAAATCTAGTCAAAAGAAATGAAGGTCACTACACGTTAAGGAAAAACTCCAAGAAGAAGAGATAACAATCTGTTATGGTTGATTGTGTCAACTTGGGGAGTCTGGAGGTTTAGCTGTGTAACTCAGTAGTTGTAGATCTTGGGGTGAAAAGGACGTGCCCTTACCCTTCTGGGATGTTGTTTATTGTGTTAATTTGGGAAGTTTAAAAGGTTAACTATGTGATTCAGCAGGAAGCCAGGGTGCTTACTTTGTATACATCCTCAGCCTGTGGAAGAGGAGGGTATGGAGACTGTGTGAGAGCCACACACCCCCCCGGGTGGGGGCAGGCTGTTTACAAAGTAGAGGAGAGAAAGAGGCTGCTTGCCTGCAATTCCGCACATTTGCTGGTTGTTTGCTGCCCTGAACAGTTTGCCCTCTGCCATGTGCCACTCTGCCTCTGAAGCAGCTAAGTATGGACTGAAATCTCCACAAACTCTAAGCTAAATAAACCTTTCCTTACTTAATTTTGGGTGTTGGGTATTTTGTCTCAGCAACAAGAAGAAAGTAACCAAGACACAATCATAAATATTTATGCAGCAAACAGATTCATCCAACTACATAAAACAAATCTTAAGAGAAATGAAAAACCAAATAAGCATTAACAGAATTGTAGTGGGGGAACTTAATACCCCACTCTCATAAACAGATACATAAATTAGACAAAAATCAACAAATAAATATTAGAATTAATACAAGCCTGTGAATAAATAGACCTGATAGATGTCTAAAGAGTGCCTCACCCCATAACCTCAGAATACACATTCTTCTCAGCTGCATATGGTAAATTCTCCAACATAAACCATATGTTTAGGTGAATGTAGAGGAATTGAAATCAGTCCATGCGTATTATCTGATCATAGCTCAATTGAAATGATCTGAATGAAACTAGAAATCAATGACAAAGAAAATCACAAGACCTGCAAAAACACATGGAAATTGAGCAACACCCTTCTGATCAATGGGTCACAGAAGAAATTAAAGATGAAGTTAAACAGAATATACAATTAAATGATAATGCTGTTAGAACATACCAACGAAAGCAGTCCAACAAGAGAACCTTATAGCAATGAACTCACATGTCAGGAAAACAGAACAAGCTCAAATAAACAACCCAATATTTAACCTCAAACTAGTAAAAAAAGCACAAATCAACCCCAAAGCTCAAATGAGGTAATAAATTATGAAGAGTAGAAATTAATGCTATAGACACTAAGAAACAATGCTAAAAATCATTGAATTTAAAAATTGCCTTTTTTAAAGAATAAATGAAATTAATAAACCATTGGTCTACCTCATCAAAAAGAGGAAAGAAGAAACACAAATTCAAGCAATTTGGAATAAAAACGGGGAAATCACAGTGCATCCCACAGAAATGCAGGAGATCATCAATATCAACTATGAAAAGCTATAGTCTAATAAGATGGAAAAAACAGAAGAGACAGATTCCTAGACACAGTCGAATTACCAAAAGTAAAAAGAATATATAAAAATTCTAAATAATCCAGTATCAGCCAATTAAATTGAAAATACAATTAAACATCTAGAAACAAAGAAAAGCCCAGGTCCTGACAGATTCACTGTTGAAATCCACAAGAAATTTGGTGAAGAACTAATCCCACTAATGCTAAAACTCTCTAAAGAAATTAAAAGAGAAGTAATACTTTCAAATTCATTCCTAGAAGTAAGTATTACCCTGATTTCAAAACCAGAGAAGAACACAACCAAAAAAGAGAACCACAGGCCAACATCCCCAGTGAACATTGATGCAAAAATCCATAATAAGATGCTGTCAAACAAAATGTAGTAGATCATCAAAAAGATTGTACACCATGACCAAGTAGGATTCATCCCAGGGATGCAGAGATGGTTCAATATGTGCAAATCAATAAGTGTAATGCACCATACTAACAGAACCAGAGCCAAAAACCACATGATCATCTCCACAGATGCAGAAAAAGCATTCGTCAAATTCCAGTACCCATATATGAAAAAAAAATCCCTACAGAAAATTGGAATAGAGAGTCTTTATCTGAATTTTATAAATGCCAACTATGACCAACCAATAGCTAACATCATATTAAATTATCAAAAACTAAAAGCCTTAACTCTAAATTCAGGAACAAGACAAAGATGTCCATTACCACCACTCCTATTCACTATAGTTCTGGAAATGTTACCCATAGCAATTAGACAAGACAAAAAAAAGGAATAAATAAATATAAGAAAGGAAGAAATTAAATTATTACTATTTGCAGAAGACATGATGCTCTACATAGAAGAACCCAAAAACTCCACCAAAAAACTTGAAGATGTACTAACTATCCAGATTTAGCAGTGTAGCAGGATAAAATTCAATACTCAAAAATTAATAGCCTCCTGTACACAGCAACGAACTTACAAAGACAGAAATTAAAGAAAGCACCTCCTTCACAATAGCATCTAGAAAAAGGAAATACTTAGGAATAAATCTAACAAAGTATATAAAAGATCTGTACAGTGAAAATTATAGTACTTTAATAAAGGAGATCCAAGAGGGCATCAGAAAATGGAAAACTATCCCTTGCTCACCCATAGGAAGAACCATCCTGCCACAACTTCTATACAGATTTAATGCAATCCCAATCAAATTACCATTAGGATACCTCACATAGATAGAGAAAACATTCTTAAGCTTCATGTAGAACCAGAAGAGACCTAGAATAGCAAAAGTAATTTTGGACAACAGAGGCAAGACAGGAGGCCTCACAATCTTAGGCCTGAAATTATACTACAAATCTACTGTGACAAAATCAGAATTAGCAAAAGAATAAGGCCTGAGGATGAGAGGAACAGAGTAGAATAGGCACACACAACCCCAAACACACTCAGCTACCTTATCTTTGACAAAAGAGCCAAATATATTCACTGGAAGAAAGACAGTATCTTTAATAAGTGGTGCCAGAAAAATTGGTTGTTCCACATGCTGAGGAACAAAACTAGATCCATGTCTTTCACCATGCATAAAATAAAGTCAAAATGTGTCAAAGATCTAAATATTAAAACAGAAACACTAAATTTACTGGAAAAGAAAATAGAATTCTCGAAGCTATTATTGGTGTAGGTACAGACTTCATGAACAAAACCCGGACTGCAAGGAAATATTACCAGAATCAAAAAATGAGGTCTCATTTTGCACAACAAAAGAAATCAGTAACAGGGTGAAAAGACAACCCACAGAGTGGGAGAAGTTATAGTCAGTTGTCCCTCAGACAAAGGGCCCATACTTAGAACATGTAAAGAATTTTTTAAAATCAACCCCCCAAATTCAAAGATGCCATCTGAAAATGGGCATCTGAGATGAATACATACTTCTCAGATAGGTAACTACGAATGACAAATAAATATATGAAAAATGTTCAACATCATTGGTCATTCAAGGGATGCAAGTTAAAATAACACTGAGATTCCATCTCACCCCAGAAAAATAGCTAGCATCAAGAAATCAACTGATAACAAATGCTGACAGGAATGTGGGGAGAAAAGAACCCTTAACCACAGTAAGCGGGAGTGTATACTGGTGCAACCACTGTGGAAATCAGTGTGGACATTCCTTAAAGAACTAGGATTAGACGTACCATTTGACCCAGCTATTCCCTTTCTGGGTATATTTCCAGAAGAAGTAAAAGCATCATACCATAGCAATATATGTGCACCCATGTATATAGCAGTGACATTTGTAAAAGCTAAGTCTTAGAAATAACCTAAATGCCCCTCAACCAAGGAATGGAAAAAAGTTACATTTATAAATATATAAGGGACTACTACTTAGCCATAAAGAAGGATAAACATGAAACTTTTTCAGGTATATAGGTGCAACTCAAGACCATGCTCATAATTGAAATAAATCAGACTCATGTGTAAATATCATATTGTCTCACTAGCATGGGAAACTGAATGAGTAAGTAAGACCCAAAATATACAATATATATCGTGAATTGGGAAGAAACTCTTCAAAGAAACTTTTCAAAAAGAAAGACAAACTAATAGGGAAGGGGAAAGTAAGAAGGGGAAAAGAAATCATATAAATATATTCACAAGTTAAGATAGTTTTACAGTTACTTTCCCTTAGTTGATTTAAAAGAAAAGTTTGTGCTAATATGGTGTGGATAAGGTATCATGCCTATATCTTGTACTCTGAATAACTATGAGGAATACAAAAACATGCATTGTATTGATTATTATAACTGTCCTACTGACCTGTTTTGAAACTGTTTTATTATTTTTATTTTTTTCTTTTTAAAATGAAAAAGAAAATATGGTTGTAAAATTTCTATAGAAATGCAAAAGATCTAAAATAAATAATCAGCTTTTTAAAAGGAAATAATTTTGGCAGATTAAGGATACTCTATTTTAACACATGTTGCAAAGAAACAATAATTAATTTGTCATGGTATTAGCATAATAATAGCTAGATTAAAAGGACAGACAAGGAAATTCAGAACTGGACTCGCACACATGAACAACTGATTGTGACACTTTTAGGTACAATCACAATTCAGTAGAAAAGTGTTGTTTGTTTCAACAGGTGGTCCTGGAGATTATATTGTATGTGCTGAAAAAGAGAATTTTCATTTACAACTCTAAATAAACATTAAAATTAAGTCAGAATATTTTTACTTGAAGGTAAAACCTTAAAATAAAACTTAGAATAAAATATTGAGTCAGTATTTTTCTCAATTGTTTTATATATTATGATAATTCAGAAAGCTACTTAGTATAACATCATAGAACTGTACATAAAAGAAAATAAGGATTAAAAACCACAAACTGGACTTCAATAGAGTTTTAAAAATGAGTCATATACTGAGAATACCCTTGTAAAACATGTATTTGATAGAAACAAACATCCAGAATATAAGAACTTCCAAAACATATTAGTAAGAAGTATAATTCCCGGTATTATAATGGGTAAGTGTGCTCAACAAAAATTTTACTAAAAAGTATAAACGCCATCAACAGATGTATGGATAAAGACAACGTGTTTCAAAAGAGACCTAGAATAGCAAAGGCAATCAAGGGCAACAAAAACAAGTCAGGAGGCATCACAATCTCTTACTTGAAATTATACTACAAAGCTACTTTGATAAAATCAGCGTGGTACTGGCAAAAAAAATAGACCTGAGACCAGCGGAACAGATTGGAAGATGGTAACACAATTACAAGCACACTCAGCTACTTATCTTTGACAAAAGGGCCAAAACATGTTCACTGGAAGAAAGACAGCCTCTTTAAAAATGGTGCTGCACAAACTGAGTCTCTATATGCTGAAGACTAAAACTAGATCCATGTCTATCACCATGAAATAAAGTAAAGTCAAATAGATCAAAGATCTAAACATTAAATCAGAAACACTAAATCTACTGGAAGAGAAAGTAGGTAGAAATGTTGAAGACATAAGACTAGGCAAACACTTCATGAACAAAACCCAAACTGCATGGGAAATATTCCAAAGAATCAGCAACTGGGATCTCATCCTATTAAAAAGCTCTTGTACATCAAAAGAAATCATCAATTTAGTGAAAATACAACCCACAGAGTGGGACACATTATAGCTAACTGTCCTGCAGACAAAAGACTTATACCTAGAACATATAAAGAACTGAAAAAAATCAGACCCCTGCAAATTCAAAGATCCACTCTAAAAGTGGGCATCTGAGATGAACATGCAATTCACAGATGAAGAAATATGAATGGCAAATAAATACATGAAAAAATGTTCAACATCATTTGTCATTCAAGAAATGCAAATTAAAACAATACTGAGATTTCATCTCACCCTTGTAAGAATGGCTGTCATCAAGAAATCAGTGAACAACAAATGCTGGAGCTGTTGAGCAGATAAAGGAAACCTTTTCCATTTTTGATGGTAATATAGACCAGTGCAACCACTTTAGATAACAATCTGGAGATTCCTTTAAAAACTAGGATTAGAGGTCCCATTTAACCCAGCTATTCCCCTCCCCTCCCCCGAAGGTATTTTCCCAGAAGAATTAAAAACATCATACCACAGCAATATATGTGCCTCCATGTATATAACAGCACAATTTGTTGTAACAAAATATTGGAAACAACACAAATGCCCATCAACTGAGGAATGGATAAAAAAGATGTGTTTTTATACAAGGGGATACTACTCAACTATAAAGAAGGATAAGCTTGAAATATTTATAGAGAAATGGATGCAACTTGAATCCATACTTACAAGTGAAATAAATCAGTCTTCCATGTGTAAACATCATATTATCTCCTGTTATGGTTGATACATTGTGTCAACTTGGGGAGTCTAGAGATTTGGCTAAGTAACTCAGCAGTTGTAAATCTTGGGGTAAAAAGGACATGCCCTTACCCTTTTGGGATGTTGTTTATTGTGTTAACTTGGAAAGTTTAAAAAGTTAACTATGTGACTCAGAAGGAAGCTGGGGTGCTTATTTGTATTCATCCTGAGCCTGTGGAAGAGGAAGGCATGGAGATTCTGTGAGAGCTACACCCCCCTGGGTGGGGGTAGGCTGTTTACAATGTAAGGGAAGAGAGGAGGCTGCTTGCAGCCATTCTTCCCTTTTGCTGGTTGTTTTTGCTGTCCTTTGCTGCCATGAATATTTGCCCTCTGCCATGTGCCACTCTGCCTCAGAACCAGCCAAGTAAGGACTGAAACCTCCACAAACTGTAAGCTAACTAAAAACCCTTTCCTTCCTTCATTTTGGGTGTTGAGTATTTTGTCTCAGCAACAAGAAAAAAGTAACTAAGAGATCTCCCTACTGTAAGAAGCTCAAAGAGTAAATAAGACTGTTATGGTTGGTACATTGTGTCAACTTGGGGAGTCTCGGCTGAGAGACTCAGCAGGAAACCAGGGTGCTTACTTTGTATACAACCTGAGCCTGTGGAAGAGGAGGGCATGCACATTATGGGAGTCCTACAGGCCCCCTGGATGGGCAGAGCCTGTTTACAATGTAGGGTAGAAAAAGAGGCTGTTTGCCACCATTCCTCCTTTTTACTGTAGTTGTTTTTGCTGTGTTGTGCTGCCATGAGTGTTTGCCATCTGCCATGTGCTACTCTGCCTCTGAAATCAGCCAAGTATGGATTGAAACCTCCACAAACTGTAAGGTAAATAAACCTTCCCTTCCTTAATTTTGGTCACTGGGTATTTTGTCTCAGCAACCAGAGAAAAGTAACTGAGACAAAGACCCAAAGTGTACAATAGATATTGTGAAATGGAAGAAAATGCTCAGAAGGAAAGAGTAACTGGAATGAGGAGAAGGAGAAATGATAGAGGGGAATGGAAAAAATGTGTGTATATATATATTTATCCAAACGTTAGTTAAGATAGATGCACTACTGATGGCTATTATCTCATTGAAAGGAACGTTAGAACCTATACCACTTGATCAGTTTTTCATGCCTGTATCTTGTATTATGAGCCACTACTTTGAAGATAGCAATGTGCAATGTACTGAACATTGTTGCTGTCCTACAATGTTGTTTTAATATTTTGTACTATTGTTTTCATTGCTTATTTTTATGTTCTTTAAAATCGAAGAGAAAATGTGTTACATATAGAGAATGGAGTACTGCTCTGCCATGGTGAAAGACACACGTGAGTCATTTGTAGAAAAATGGACGCAGCTTGGGTCCATTGCATTCAATAACAGAAATCAGAAACAGAGCCTTGAATGCCATGTTTGCTGTCCTATGAAGAACACAAATATAAATAAAAGGCAAAATAAAAGTTAGGTAGTAGGAAGTAAGAAGACATCTTTCTTAAAGATAAAAAGGATCAAGAAATGTATGGAAGGAAGAAAAGGGGAATAAAAAGGAATTTAGATGTGGCCCTGGAGTTCTGTGCTTCAAATGTGTACTTCAGATAAAAAATTAAAAACAAATCCAAGAATACTTGAAAGGCACATCAACCCAGGAGAACTATTTACACATTTAAAAGACTGACAACACCCAGTTTCAGGGGCAAGGCAGTGTAGAAACCAGAGCTTGAGTAATTATAAAATAATATAGCCACTTTAGAATATATTTTGGAATTTTCATAAAATTTAAACATATACTTACAAATTAAATTGAATATTCCACTCTTAGGCACTTCCTCAGGAGATGTAAAAGCATATATCCATACAGTCTTATACATGAATGGTTATAGCCACTTTATCATAGTCAAAATATAGAAATAACTCAAATATCCCTAAAGAAGTGAGAAATGAAAATTAATTCATGCTAAAATATGTATGAATCACAACGTGAGTATGCTTAGCATGAAAATCAGATAAATGAGTAGTGTTACAGAGGTAGGCAAAGCTTTCTTATAATTAAATAGAAACAATAGTCACAAAAATCATAAGAGAAACAAAAAATAAGTTGGAGCTCATCAAAATTATTTTTTCATCCAAAGACAACATAGTACAGTATATACATAAGCCAAAACTATAATAGGTATTTGTTCTTATTTTGGGGGGGGACTTTCTTCATAATATAAAACTGATCCCTACAAATCATTTAAAAAGGGAAACACTTTAATTTTTAAAAGTCAACAAATGACACTTTACCTTGGAAGATGTATGAATAGCTAACCAGCACATGAGAAAATGTATAACAGCACTGTAGGAGAGTCAACTGTCGCCCTCCAGAAGCTGTCTGTGTACTGCTCCCTGCAGTGCTTGGGTTAAGGATCCTCTGACGGAGATCACCTCCAACTGTTAGGTGGGTCATAAATCCATTGAGAAGCTTCTTTCTAACAGACACACAGGGGAAGCGTCAGACACAGCCAAGGAAAATGTGAAGACAGGAGACAGCATTTGGGGTTACTGGATCACAAACACAGGAGTGCCTGGAGTCACCAGAAGCTTGAACTCTGGAGAGGGCAATAACCCTGCCAATATCTTGAGTTTAGACTTCCTGTGCTTAGAGCAATAAAAGGTTCAAATTCTTTTATTTTAAGCCACCATGTTTATCATAATCTGTTAGCATATGAGAGGAATACAGTTATCAAGAAGACACTATCAACACCATAGCCTGATATCAGTACCACCCTCTAAAATGACAAAAATGCACAAAATGACAACAGCCAACACTGTAAAGAATTCGAGCAAACAACACTTTGCACATTGCTGATGTAAATGAAAAGAAATAGTAATACTTCTTTGGTTAATGTTTTGTGGTTTCTTTTTCTGAAAAAAGTGTTAACTTTTTCAGTGTTGGAATTATTCTAGATCTTGACAAATGTGTGAGTTACACAGTTATTTGCATTTGTGAAAAGGTCAGCAGTCATTAAATCATACACGTAGGACGTACAAATTCACCCTATTTAAAGTACACCTGTACAGAAACAAACAAAGAACATCCTACCAAAAATAACTGATGGTAGTAAAGATGTGAAAAGAGGCAGACTCTGCAAGTAGATTGACTGGACAAGGAAACTTTCAGCGATGAGAAAGACATTTCTTCAGCTGGATTCAACTTTAGGTCACTTGGGTCCGTATATCTGCTAAAGCACCTCAAGCTGGATTCTGACAACACAGCGCTGGACTCTAAGTAAAGTATACATCAATTTATTTTAAAATATCACATTTGAAAACAATTATGATTCCAAGTATAAAGAAAGGCAAGCAATCAATTTGAAATGTTATAGGAATACTTTCTGTCTGCAAGCTTGTGGTGCTATATAAATGCTATGTAAAGAGCACAGCAAATTAGAAGAGGTGAGGTCTAAATGTGAAGTGTGTTCAAGCCTCACATAGTTGAAAAATAGGTATATTGAAGCGGTAGGAACTAAAACATTACCAGCAGAAAAAGAAGATCCACTCCATGGTGACAGTTGTAGCATTATCTTTACAAAGGAGAAAGCTCAAACAGCTGTGGAAGATTGACCTGTTAAAGCAGCTAATTTATCAAAGGTTTTTAATTCGGTGCTCCAGAGATTGCATATATTTACAAATACTACTCATTGCTCATCCACCCAGTATTTGTACTCGGATTCAGTCTGTGAGTACCTACAGTGAGATCATTACTCAGTGGCACCCCAGATCAGTTAGGGGAAGAATGGATTTTGGGGGTCATGTTAGCAAATCTGTTGAGGCCGAGCCTGTGATCCCGCATTTTCAACGCTCCTTATTAGGAAGAGAACACAGTGTTTGGCATAGCATTTACATGTGTATTTTCTCTATCCACTCTAACTACAACCAAGAGGTAAATTTTAAAATGATCAGGCTTTGTAGGGGGCAGGAGAAAAAGCAATTTGGAAGAGGAAGGCAGGAGCACTGAGAGGAATTAGATGAGCTAGCTTCTGCACAGATCCTAACAGCCTGTGCTCGGGCGAGGGCGGCGGGAATCGAGGGAAAGGCAAAGTTAAGAACTATTAGATAGGAGTCATGATTCGTGGAGGGTAAGGACAGGCCAAAGGAGGCCAAAAGAGTCAATAATTCACTACTAGCTTTTTACCTTAGTTGACAGGTAGTTGTTAATACTGTTCGCCAAAGTTGGAAGTGTATGTCTGCGTGTGTGCGTGTGTGCGTGCATGTGCGTGTGTGCGTGCGTGTGCGTGCGTGCGTGTGTGCGCGCATAAACGCACACACACACGCGCGTGCGCGCACACATGCTTTCATGCACGTATGCAGAGAACTTCTAGAGAATCCATTCAGAGAGAAATTGAGTTGATGGTACTTTTGTAATGTGCAAATAGAGTAACAGTGCAAAGAGGAGTATAGCGTTTTGGAAATAAGTCGAGAGAAGAACTAAGTTTGGGCTCATCTATACACAGCAGTCAGCGTTTCCTTTTTTTATTTTAAAAAATAAAAAAAAAACTGGCAAAAGAACAACAAAGACAAAATCAAAACAACACAAAAACAACAAAAATGATACATGACCTCAACACAAAATGGTAGAAACCCACAATGGCTGCTAAATTACACACTGCCTTACCCAGTCCACCAGACCCAAGATTGATCAAACAGTCAAAGACAGCAACAACTAAAAAATAATACAAATACTTTAAAGAAAAAATTTGAAATGATGGAGAGCCACACCACACAAAATGGTAGGAGTTCAGCAATGGTCCTTACACTGCACATTGCTTTCAGATCAATTACCAAATCAAGCGTATAAAATTGGTCAAGAAAAAAAATTTTTAAGCATTGACTGTTCCTCGCAATGAACCACAGATATCAGCAATACACCTATTTCAGCTATCTTCATATACATATACATATATATGTATATATATATATCTTATTTTTCATTTAAAAACAACATAACGAAAACAAATACATAAACAAAACAGCACAGAGAGCAACAAAAATGGTACAGAATTTCAAAACATGGCGACAGGACATTAACAATGGTTACTATACTACACAACGTCATCTCCAAAACGGTTGCACATGTAACCAGATAGAGGCGTGCAAGACTGATCTAACAACCACACACAAACAGTTCCTCTCAGAGTCAGCGTTTTCATAAACAAGGGATACCAGGTCTCTAAAATAATAGAGCTGCATTTCTCCTTTTGAACAACAGATGGCAGTAAAGGCAAAAGAAAATCTTTCTCCAGGAGCTAGAAAAGGAGAAGGGAAAGGCGTCTCTGACCTTGACCTCTGTGCAGGCAGTTTTCATCATAAAGAGTTTCTTTGAAAGATCATGGCTCAAGCAATAGCACTCGTTACACAATGAGAGTAAAGAGACTATGTTTTCTTTATTTTTTTACTTTTTGTATTACAAGGGATTGAACCCAGTGTCTTCTCCCTGAGCTACGTCTTCAGCAGTCCCTCTTGTTTTGTTTTTGCTTTTGTTTTCAGAGGGATCTTGTTAAGTCTCTCAGTAGCTGAGCCTCGGCTGGAAATTTCGATCCCCCTTCCCCTAAGTCTCCCAGAGTGGTGGAATTATCAGCATGTGACACCATGCCAGCTACTTCGTGATTCTTTCACTTGATGAAATTTATTCATTTAAGAATTTTAAATTTTAAAAATCCCTTCTCAAAAATGTGTTATGGTATCATTTTTTTCTTCCATAAATACTCTATTTACCTTACCCACCAACATCCTCTGAATTTGTATTTAAATTTTAAATCACTAAGTTAATAATGTATGCATGCATATGCTTCATTTTATCTATTCACCGAATAGCTAACACAATTTTAAGCTCATGACATTAATTCTGGGAAAACAAAACTCCCATACTTCTGAGCAATATTTTTAAAAATCCATAAATAGGAGGGTTATTTGATAAATGATGTAAGTGCAGACAACAGAATGCCAGTCCATTGTCGGAAAACTAGAGGTGTTTCTCAGTACGAGGTTGCCATAAGAGTTGAGACGTAATTTTCAAAATAGGAAAAAAAGAGGGGTTAGGAACAGGTCACTGGGAGGTGCATTTGCTACAAAAGGTACTCATTATTTAAAAATAGTGAGTGTGAGGGAATCTTGGGTAACTTGATGTGGGTGAAGTGTACATTTAAAGTGAGCTGGAAGGGAGATCTAGTAACAATGATAAGAAGCCAGATCATAAAAGGTCTTAATTGCTGGGACAGTGTGTAGAAAATATTACAAAGGACACTATTATTGGGTGCAAAGCTCCTTCACGTTGATCATCCCTGTTTGTCTGGAAGACGTGCGCAGGAAAAGGAAAATAATGTAAGTATGATGGAAGAAACAGCAAAGTGTCAGAAATGTTAATTCCCCACTAAGATCATGCAGCTCTGTTTGGCACAGACCTAGAAATGCCCAGTTCTCTGCTGGAAGAATTTGAGAGTCCTATGCTAAAACTGTACATGAACCCAAAGATATGATGACTTCCATGACCCACTAAGTACCTGCTCTGTCTCAAAGAGTAAATATTTTACACAAAGTGTATCTAATCCTTACTAAAATACATGATGGCACTATTAAATCATCACACAAATAACAATGGGAGGGCTGGGGATCTAGCTCAGTGGAATAAGTGCTTGCCTGGCAAGCACAAGGTCCTGAGTTCGATCCCTAGTACCGCAAAAAAAAAAAATAACAATGGGAATCTGAAATGAAGGGACTCTACGAATTTTAGCAAATGAAAAGTTTGTGAGAATGAAAATATTATTTATCTAAATTTTGGGCCTATTTCCATTTAGATGAGTCAAAAGAAATAATCTCTTCTGTGTCTTGGTGTTCTGGTAGTTTATGGTTGAGAAAGCACTGTATTTACAAAGGCTACAAGAAATTAAACATACAGCTTTCTTATAGATGTAAAGCTTTCCAATACCCTTAATGGACCTTGTACTGGGAATGGAGCACTCATTTTGCACTTCTAACCAGCTCCTATGAAGATGGTCCTAATATTCACTCTGTACAGATGAGGAAACTGAGATCCAGAGAGCTTAAGTGACTTGTACTTTCATAGACAATAAATGTCAGGCAGACAAAGCAAATGAGTAAAATGTTATTAAGCCTATTTATATGGGTAGCATAAAAGTAATAAGTGAAAGTTCTTTATCCTTGTAAATATATTTTATTTTGTGCTTGTAAGAAGAATGTGTGTTCATTATTGAAATTTGAAAAGATGAACTTTTTCATCCAAATGACTAATCACAAAACTGTTTATTATATGAAAGGAAAATGCTTTAGTAGAGTGATTACGCTTCTGAACCAATGTTTTTCCCCTCTAAGTTTCTCAAAATATTGTCTTTGTCAATAGGAGAAAATAGTTTTAAGCTAACTATGTTTCTGATTGGTGTATGATAAAGTCACCAGTTTTCAAGTAGATAATGTACCATTAAAAAGTCCATGAAAAATATAGGAGAAAATTTTTAAAAATTATGACTTATGTTACCTAAGTGATAATAGAATTTCAAACTCATATATGTGTGTGTGTGTGTGTATATGTATATATATAGGAATTCATATATATATGTGTATATATGTCTATATATGTATGTATATATATATCACTTCTAGGTAAAGAATACTAACAATGAAGACAGAATGACAAAGAATCAAGTGCATCTGATCTGTACTTGCAGATAAATCCACTGCTTCAAATGTTTATTATTATTCCATCATTATTATTATTAAGATAAAAATAAGGAAAAAGGAAGCATTGTTTTGAACTTGTGATATTCTTACCACTTTTCAGGTAAAGATAAGAAAATAAGAGATTTCAAAAATTGAAATAAGAAAGATTCAAAAATTGCTAGATCCCTCCCATTTCAGTGATGTGTAGTAGAATTTTGTGATAGGAAGTGACAAAGCTCAGCTCAAAATATTTTAACCAAGAATTTATGTATTTATTTAAATAATTTTAAAAATTATTTAATAAGAAAATATTTAAGTATTTTTATTTTAAAATAATTGTAGAGAAGTAATAGATATCACAGAAGAGAGTAAGAAACCAGGGTTACTTGAGACCACCAGGACAGAGAGCCTTACCTCTCTCTTTCTCTCATCTGTTTTACTTCATTTGGTCTTCATATAACTCCAAGATGGCCATAGAAACCTGTAGATTCTTAACCTTTGAGATTTGTGACTTGAGGTGCAATAGGTTTATCTTCCAAGCTATAGTTCAAACAACTCCATGTAAAGAAATTTCAGAGTCTCACGTGATTCATTTGCCATTTCAAAAACAAGATTTTCTCTCCCTTGGATGAAGGCACGTCTTCATTAATACAGTGAAGGAATTGTTCCAGGAATTCCAGACTAAAGGATAATTCAAACTTTCCCTAAAATGAAACCTCATGATAAACATGTAAGATCATAAGAGTGACAGGCAAGTTCAAGCCTCAGCTTGAACTCAAAAGGATGTTGTATTGAAACAAAGAAAAATATAAAAATCTCTCTCAAAAATTAAAAGAAGTATATAAAGATACAAGGATAAAAATATAGAGAGGCATGACTGTCATAATTGTTCTCTGTGATAACTAGTAAATATAACCAAGAAAATGAAAAAGCACACCCCAAATCTGAAAGACATAAATATATGTGCAGGTAAAGAAAAGGTGAACATAATTATTTCCCAACAATTCAGGAAACTTAACAAAGGCAAATAGCTATCAACACGGTATTTTTCATATTCCCTGTTGCTCTAAGCCTTAGTTTTGAATCTGGGCCTAATAATAATAGTAATAATAATAGTAATAGTAATAATAATGATGCCTCCTTTCATCCACATCTCTCCTCTTTTCAAAGTCCTTATAAAATACTTCTATATTGATTCACCTAGGGTGAATCTTGCACATTTGTCTCTGTCCACAAGTCAGGTGAACTATCCATCTGTTTATTATGTAGCATCTTATGTCTTTCTCCTCTGGTCATCTATTGCTGAATACTGAGAGATCCACTGGACTTCACTGTCTCCCTGGAGGGACTGGGCCTTTCCAAGGGTGTCTTCCAGGGGCCTCTCTGATTTTAAGGGCTTACTTCCTTCTGCCAATGTTCCTCACAGCCAAGCAAGTGGCCTATAGGAGAGGAAAAGCTGAGTAATTCTGCTTTCAGTAGGAATAACTCTTTAAGAGATACCAAAGTGGTGCAGCTCATGTCCCAACATCTTGCAGACTTTAAGAATTAAACAGCTCCTTCAAGTTTCTACAGAGGGAATCTTGATTCAACACAGTACTTAGATGGCATCTTGACAATAAAATAAATCTAATGACAGATAATTTGCTGTCCTGAAAAATGACTCTCCTCTCCATCAGCCAAAAGAAAGCATTTGTTTATCCCATCAAAAGCCAGTTTATTGCCATTTCTTCTTACCTTTTGGGAATGGTTGTTTTCTCAGATTTGTTCCAAGTGCAAATTTTCTGCATAGCAGAAACCTGAACTTGAATCCATGTGTTCTGATTCTTGGTTTATTTCTTTTAATACTGGTAACAACCATAGGAAATCTATTTTTACAGGAAAAACAAACCAAAGCCAAACAAACGAAACTGTGTGTAACAAGAGAGAATTAGGTCATCATGAATTGGACCTGCTCTGTGCTGTTTCCCACTCTTCTCAGGCTAAGTGGCTCATGTTCCCACTTCCGTCCACAGCCACATTCCCTTGGGTCTCTGATGAAGCTATCCCTTACTCTCCAAGACAACGCAGTGTAGCACTAATTTGATTTTGCTTTATCTCTTCTTGCTTTCTAATTGTTTCATGTTTGTCAGTCATCCTAACTTAACAGTGAATACTGAACCCACAGGAGCCAAATCTTACTCCATTGTCTCTGAAGAAGTTAGACGTGGTACCCTGGCTCAGAAAACATTCCTTATTCTCATTCCAACTTCTCCTACGTGCTGAATTCGTCTTTCCCCTTTCCCAGAATTGGATGTGGAAATCACTCCTATAAAAATCAATTTGTATTAGAGATTTTGAAAATCATATTCTTATTTTATTAGCATGTAATTTTCTGAATATGGTGGAAAAATCTCTGCCCCTTAATGAATTCTATTTCAAATGTTCTCATTATAGGACTTTCAAACCTCATTAACTAAACCAGGCATTAAAAATACATTGATAATAAAATGAAATGGGAAACTGTTGATATTAGATTTGGGTAACTTTCCTCTTTTAATGAAGAAAAATAATTATGACCTGAGTGGATGATAATCCAACAATAAGAAGCGTATTTTTAAAATACAAGGAATGTACTTCTCTATGTGTTTTGGTATACCCGGTAATTTCCTCAGGCCCCTGCGGCCTTGCTGCGGTTATGGATATACATATGCAAGTGCAGTGTATCCTCACAAGGAAGGTTTACATTAGCATTTTTATGATGTACCTTTTCAATACAGATGACTAATGAAAACATGTAGCACATAAAGAGACCATCTTCTAATCTCAATTCTTATGTACATTGGTCCAAGGCTTTATTAAACTGTTCATAATCATAACTTAAACCTAAGTTTACTGACTGCTACCTATGCTAGACATCTGTATCACACTTTTTCTGGAAATGTAGAGAAGAAGCCACACTGCAGTAAGATGCACAGGTTTCAAACTTGTACTGGCCTTGCCCTGAACAGTTTTCTTCCTCTTTGTCAGATATTATGTACTGTAGAGGTTGAAAGGCAAAAAATAACTAAAAACAAAATATTAACTGAATAATTAGCCAATTAATCTGGCACATTTAAATTCATTAGAGAATCACAAAATGGGAGTGCAAGAAACATTCTTAGACCTTTCTAGGTTTACCTAGTATACAAGGAGGAGAAGTGGAAACATACAAGTGGAATTATTTACTCAAAACCAGCTGCTAGTTGAAGGCAGAATATTCAGCTCCTGCCTGATATGCACAGTAACGCTCATTCTAATATTCCCCAGCATGGTTAACGTTCAGTAAAACACAATCCAGCCCTTACTCCGATCTTTTGCCTATTTGCTGTGATCATGTTCTCTTGAGTCCTGTACTATTCAGCCTACATTACGCTTCTATAAGTACTCTGTGTGCTCTTTCCTGTAGGTTCTGTGTGAAAAGCCTGAGTTAGGGAAGAAACCCAAGGAGACCCAGGCTCTAGGCTCGTTTTTCTACTGAGATAGCTATGACGCCATGAAAGCACTGTCTGTACCTTGTGGCTCATATTCTCTGCCTGACAGAAAAACAAAAAAGAGGGCTTGTGGGACTTGGATGTATGGTAGAGACCTGCCATTCAAAATGTGGTTCTAGGACCAGCGGACTTCCTAACTTCTTGGACCTTGCAGAATCCCAGGTCCTGCCCCAAACCTTCTGAATCTGAATGTGCATTGTAGCAAAATATTCCGGTGATTTACATATACATTAAGTTTGCTAAGGTGTTGAGGAGATTTTAGGACTGTCTTTTCCCCCATAACATACTATTCATGATTTTTAGTAGGGAAATGATTCCACAGCATCAGCTTTGCCACGGAGGAAGGATCGCACATAGGAACAGGAACGCTGCCTCCGGGCCCTTTAGGTTTTACTAGCTAATCACCCTCCCCCCTTCACAGACACAGCTTTACCATAGGCCTGCCTCCCACTTAGGCGGGTTTTGTGTTTTGATGAAGGCTTTCCGCTTTCTCTAATCTTTGTCTGTATGACCTCATCCAGCTGGGAGATCCTCCCGACAGGCCATGCGGGGACCAAGCACAGCATTTGTTCTTAGAACAGCACCTTGGGAAGGTAAGTGACTGGGCAAAGGTTACCTAGCAAATGGTGGGTGGAAATGAGAAACCAGGGAGGTGGCTTACCACCTGGCGAGGATCTGAAACCATTAGCGCACTTTGGGTGTAATGCTGCTTTCAGATGCATTATATTTCACGCACATTTCCTGCCCTGCAGCCATTGTTTCTATTGTAATTACAGGCTCACATTCAGCTGCCTTGAGAATGCTGATGGCTGTAAAAGAGAACACTCACCACAGTGGGTGGGGAGGGCTGGTCTCATTGAAAGTCTTCTATTCTGTAAGGCTGAAAATCTGGGATTTTGATTGACTTTCCCAAAGAAACAAGTTTCATGTACGAAAGATATCCCTCTTACCCACTCCATTCCTGTTACTGTCATGAAAACGAGGAGACAGAAGATGACACAGATCCAAATGGAAGGCTCCAGAAAACCATGGTTTAATCTCTGGATTAAAATTCATGATTATCTTGGTGAAAATTAAGGCCAAATATTAGAAAAATTTTGCCTTATTTATCTGGATGTAAAGCATATTTTTAAGGGGCCTGGGCCCTAACATTACCTACCACTGTTCCAAGTTAGACCACTTGAAATTCATTACTGCAGGACAAATAATTGTTTGATATCTGATGATTTTATTGTAAATGAGTTTTTACTCAATTATTCTTTTGATCAGATGAATCGTAGCAATTCCTAATACATAAAAACAAATAAATGGGTCAAACAATAAGACAGCCTCTTCCAACTTGGCCAGGGCTTCTGTAATGATTAGTACCCTCCTCACTGAGATAACACAAAGGTCTTGGTGAGAATCTTTCTCAACACAAGAAACAAGGCAGCAAGCACCACTGGAAAACGACACAGATGTATGAGAGTTATAACTTATTCTTGAATCTAAGAAAGATGAACTTTTTAAAAATTTAAATGTCCAAAATTAGATATCAACTTATAAATAATTCATGTTGTGTCCCTCTCCTCTGTCTTCTTAGACTACCCTGTCTGTACTCACAGAACTTTTGTTAACTCAGTAGGCTATGTTATAATTTATCTTATATTGAAATAACATAAATAGGGATTTTCTTTATCCCACATTAATACCTTGCAATGAAGGGTTTTATGTGTTCTTGCATGCTTGATTTTAACTGTTGTCTGGGCAAAAAATGTTTCATGTGCTTTGGAAAGCAGCTTGGCAGTTTATTCAAAAGTCAAACATAAATTTACTATACAATGCAGCAATTCCACTACTAGATAAGTGCCCAAATGAAAACAATTTCAATAAGTTTTTTTTCATTTTCATATTCACTTCAGCATTGCTTATTATGCCAAAAAATGGAACAAATTAAATATTTATCACTTGGCAAATGATTAGAAAATTTTGTGTACCTTCCTTAGTATATGATGTTATTTGACAGTAGAAGCAGTAAACTACTGATACAAAGATGAACCTTAAAATACTATTTTAAATGAAATAAACCAGGTATAGAAACCATGTACTATATAGTGCCACTCATATAAAATGTCAAGACAAGGTAAATTTAAAAAGATAGAGATAGACATAGGTTGCCTGAGGATAAAAATGAGAATGAATTGCAAATAAGTGTGGCGAATCTTAATAAAATGATAAATATATTCCAAAATGTATTATGGTGATTGATGGTGACTCAACTTGATAAAGTTCAAATGAGTGACTTTATGACATCCTAATTATAGTTCAATAGAGTTGTTAAAAACATTTCCAATCAAGAATAAAGTAAAGGGAAAAATACAGCACTGGATAAGGATTAGCTTAGTGGAGAAAGAATTGAAAAGACTTGACAGTCATCACTTGTGACAAGCCAAATTTATTATCTCCCCTAATGGGGTAACCAATAACAATTTTGGCAGTTTTCATTTAAAAGAAATGCATGGGAGACAATGCTAACCAAAAACTCAGGTAGAGTACTAACAGAACAGGAATCTTCTGCATTTACCTGTGCAAGCAGCCAATCATATAGGATATTTCTTCTCCTCATTTTTAAAAATTTAGTCATTCCAAATAGCTTTAGATAAGGTTAGTTTTCTCATTAACTCTCAAATACAGAATCAAATTTCTCAAAGATTCTTTGCTCTTACGTTATCCTCCCTCTTTGATCTATAAGTCTATTACAACAGACCAAACACTCTATACTCATCCAGAGGAAATTTTTCTTAGAAACAATCATAACCTAGACCAAGGAGATGCCGGCTCAGATTCTGAGCAGGATGAGGTCAGATTGAACACTATAAACCACTGACCTAAGATCCACAATAGAAATTGCAGGATTTTGGGAGAAATTATGAGTTTTACAATTGTTTTGTAGAGTAGCATAATTGTTTTGCAGCTTTGTTAGGAATGGTGAGGGGCAGCAAGATGTTATTTTGACACCTTGCATAAGGCACTCTGTTGACTTTTCTATTTCAATGGAAAAGAAGTGTAGGCATGCATTTAGAATTTTTAAATAAGCATGGTATAAATTGATTGGACATGAATAAAAATTGTGCAATTGATTGGAGTATTTGTACCATTAGCTGACATAAAAACTATGCGTGCGTGGGCTAGGAGGACTGTGATAGTTGACCTTGATTATCAACTTAGTAGAACAAAGAAACTACTAGGTAATTAATAAAATACATTTATCGGTTTGTTGGTCACTATGTTTCAAGTGACAAGTGATGTATGTGACAACAAATCACTGAGTGTAGCCAATAGAGTGTGGGCCCAGATAGAACAAAAAGAGAAGGAGGATGTCCACAGCACAGGCTGTTTCTCTCTTTCTCTGCCTCCCAGTGGCCATAAAGGACACAGTTTTCCCTCACCACACCTTACACCATGATTTTCTCCCTCATGACTAGCCTGGGAACAACGGAACTGAGTAACTATGGATACAAGCCTCTGAAACTGTGAGCCTAAGTAAATTTTTCTTCCTTTAAGTTTATTTTCACAGGCATCTTGTCACAGTAACAGAAAGTTGACTAATACAAGCACTGTATAATAAATGTGCAAATTTAGATGATGGCTTAAGTATTTAATAGTGTGAATGTAGAAAGACACCTCATCTATGAAACAGGATGTAAATTCTACATCAATTGTGACAGTCCATGGATTACTAATCAGACATATGTGGGTCATTTAAGTAAAAAGATAATTTATTAAATCAAGGGAAAGGCTATCTCACAATGAAAAATCCTCCAGTAAATTTACTTTAGGACCATGAGAAAATTAGTAATGAATAAGATTCAAAAATTCATGATTGGTTTAAGCCCTTTGTTATTCTGGTAAAACTTTAAAGAGCTAACCAAAAGAGAAGATTCTGCCAAGTTGGATTAAATAGTCATATATCACAGAGGGGAGGACAATGGCCCTCATTTTATACAGCCCTATTAATTTATATACAACTGGTAATTCACTGAATAAAGTCAACATGTGCTTGGAAACAGCAAAAGACACTACCCAAGCAAAACTAAAGTCTACTAAATTTGTCCTGCTCTATCTTGCATTCAACCTTATTCTTCACTATACTTTGAATAGCTCTAAACTTCATGCAAATTGCTTCTGAATCAGAATTACAAATCTTTTATCAGATGTGAATATTTTTTGCTTGCAATATATATTTTAATGCCCTTTGCCCCCAAAATTCTATATCTGAATTCTATCCATTCTTAACAATACTCTAAGTTCCAAGCTTTCCATGAAAATTTCATCATCTAAAATGCTCTTCTAAACATCTTGTTTACCTGATCAGGTATATATTTTCTCACATCTAATTGCTCCTTATTTTTAGTGTAAGTTTTTAATGTGTAGGTAACAGGCCCAATTCAATGTTATACTCTCTACAAAGATGAAAATGGACCTGACTACATACAAGAAATAATTGTCAAACATATGAATGTAGCAATAAATTATTCTACTAAGTAGGAGTGGACTAAACAAGGGAGTCTCCTATATTTGCTTTATACCTGAAAAGAGCTTATGTTCTTCTTTAATCTGTCTGTCCTCCCTTTTAGTGCAAGTCATTATGCCCACCAATTAAGCAGTTAGAGACAATGAATGAAGTATTTTTTCATGTCATTCAGAAGCAATTGCCAGCAATGAGAATTAGCTTTTTCCTTCCACTGGAATGCTCCGCAGCTGCAGAGCATGACTCACTGAATGGCATGTGACACTGAGTATATTATTTGACGATAAAAGAGACACAATTAAATAAAACCTTTTGCCATTGTGTGCATTGCAACTTCAACCCAAATGAGCAGTCTACCCTTCCCCACTGAGCTAATGTAGGTCTTAGAATAATGGAAGACAGAGACTTCTGCTACCCTCTATAATTCGAGCAAGGTTCTGCTCTATAATAGGTGGCAGTAATTCAGTTGTAATTAAACAAGGTCTGATATATTATTTCCTAATGAACTCAAGTGAAGTCATCTCCCTCTTCTTCCTAGTGCCTCTAATTAGACAATAAGGACTGTATCATGAGCAATAAAGATCACTTTTCTGGGCTGGTGATGAGGGATTATGAACCACACAGGGAGGCTCTCATGGCCCCGAGTGAGACGAAGGTAGGCTGCAGCTTGGAATGGAACATCCTCCATTCCTCTCACCATCTGCTCCCAAATTACCTAGGTGGCAAGCACTGATGAGGAACAAATTGAATTGAAGCTAGAACCAGAAGCTTGAAGCCATCAGTCACCAGCCCAGCAATTTAAATCAGAGCTCTATGTATGTGGATCCTTTGCATAATTATTCTGTTGGTTTATTAATTTTCAGGCTTTTTGTATCTACTCTCTCCTTGAGTCCTCAGGCAAGTCAAGGGAGATGAAATAGGTAGTATAACTTGTCCTATCTTATGCACGAAGTGATCAGGATTCCAAATCCTGAAGCAGCGTACACAGTGTGAAAAGGTTACAGCAACTGCAATTGTCCACGACGGCACCCTAACCAGTGTTCGCTCTAAAGCTGTTTTGATTATAATTTGGTTTCCTGAAACAAACAGTTGAAATGCACGCTGTGTTCCACTGTATATTCTTAGATGAAGAGAAAATCTGTTATTTATTTTTGTCCTTCCTTCGTGTGGTCAAGACCGAGGTAGAAAAGGGGTCTCTAACTCTCCATCTGTTTTTGTAATTTAGAATGTTTCAGTGAAACACTCCACACGGTCCATAGTACACTGTACTAATTCTGGATTTTGTGAGAGCTATTTTATAGTTCTAGATTGTAAATAGCTGAAAACACACCAAATATAATTCCTGTCTATAGATGTACAAATAAATTCTGTGAGTGGAAGGATAAACCTATTTCCTTCCTAAAGGCAAGCCAAATTTGTGGATTGATTTGAATATTTTGATTTATAGATGTACTTTTTACTTTTAAATTGCTTGTAATATTTGTTTCCTTTTCACATTTGAGTCAAGCAAAATTTTTATTCCATGTTTATTCGGTATTGGTATGTTATCCTTTCAAAGTACATGAAGATTTAACAGTTTATGTATTGGAAATGTCTGTTTTCCCCTGTAGCAGAAAACTTGAATTATTGCAAGGTGGGTGGTTCAGATAAAGACTGAAAGGCTCCCCAAATGACCTATTTACTGTCACCCATAAGGAAAAAGTTATAACACCTTCGATCTAAAAATATATACTAAAGCCCTATTCTCTGAAAGGAGTAACTTTGAGATACTTTCCTACATGTTTTGAGGTCAAAGTAGTGGCATAAATGAGAACCAGTATGATAAGGCCTTATCTTTTCTTAATTGCTAAAGGAGCGATTTTATAGCATAATTCTGGTTCTGGATTGGATGTTAGAAGGCTTCATACAATTTACTATGGGACACTTAGCAACTTTTCATATTTGTGGGATTGGGCTTTTTCGTTTGTAAAACATATATATATTTTTGTCTCATTTTAATATTCTTTTCATGTTTATCCTTTAGAGATTAACAAGAATCACTATTTTTTAAATCCTGGTTGAAGCTACTTTTAGGGGAAAAATCCAAATAAATCAGATGTGATCATTCTGCCTTAGAACATGTCTGTAAAGCCTATTATAAAAGTAACACATTGGGTTAGAAAATCATCTCCCGCCAACCTGCTTTTAGCTCAAAATGACTGAGAGTTAGATATCTGTCAGAGACAGCAATGCTACTGTTGAAAAGAGAATAGCAAAGGGACCTGAGGTGGACTTTATAGGACCTGAAAATAAAGAGAAAATCTGTGCTTTATTTCTAAAAGATAGCCAAAAAATGTTGTAGCTCATCACTTCATCTTACCCATGTATGTAAACACTGTGCATTGTCATTTGTTGGCTCAATCTCTGAGGCCTATGATGTTATTCTACACTCCTTCTGCTCTTGCTCTGACACCCAGGCTCCTTTTCCGCACCTCCCGTTTCCTCCTCAAGTCGCAATAGTGGGAATTACAAGGCTGTACTCTGAGTCACAACCAGATCTGCCCTTTTCTGAAGAATTTTAATTAATACTGTGGGGAATTCTAATATCACAGCCACAAAATCCAATTTCCTTCCCTAACCTTGTCGTTTCCTTTTGTCTCTCCCTTCCTTTCTTTCCCCTATCTCTCTTTCTCTCACCTTACAGGATGGGCCCTGTTAGGCACTCAACACACACTCCTGAGCAAAAATAGATGTAGTCCTGGCCTTCGAAGAGCTGGTGGTCTAGTGAGGAGCGTAGATAGTATAGAAGTAATTCAGTTTAAAAAACATAAAACTCCAAATGTGAAAAAAACAATTATGTGGGTGGAAGAAATGTGAGTTTCTAGGAAAAGCAGAAAGGACAGGTTTCACCAAGTAAAAAGGTCTGCAAAGGCTTCCTTGAGGAAAAGACTAGAGTTGCTGGTCTCAACAATGTCAGCGGGACATCACTGTATAATGAAAGGAGAGACTTACATTCTGGGAAGAACAACCAGCACATGTAAAGCAGCACTGGGAGGGTTAATTATATGTGTTGGTTTGACTGGGAGAGAGATGACCAGAGAACTGTCAAATTATTTTCGAGTGTGTCAGTGAACGTTTTTCTGGAAGAAATTTGCACTTTAATGTATGGGCTGAGTAAAATGATCTCCATCACCTGTAATGGTTCATGCATTTTGTCAATTTGAGAGGTTCGGAAGCCTCAGCAGGGGGTCAGCACCGTCATTTTGTAAACCTCCTCAGCCTGTGCAAGAGGAAGGCATGGAGATGGTGTGAGTGCTACACCCCGCTAGGGCCTGTAGCCTGAGTACAATATAAGGGAGGGAAAGGTTGTTCCTGCCCCCCTTCTGCTCTTGTTGCTTTTACTGTGTTCCGTTACCATGAATGGGGGCACCTCAGCTATGCCTCCTGCCTTGGAGCCAGCTGGCTACAAACTAAAACCTTCACAAAGTGCGACCTAAATAAACCTTTCCTCCCTTAATGTTGAGCATCAGTTATTTTGTCTCAGTAGCCTGAGGAAAGTAACTAACACATCACTGATGTGGGCCGGGGAGGCTGAAAGAGAACACACGCATAGAGGAAGAGTGAATTTACTCTTTTATCCTGAGAGGGGCATTCACCTCCTCTTTCCTTCAGATATTAACACTGCTCATTTTCAAGCCTTGGAGTCTGGACTAGGACTCACGCTCTTGACTATTTCTCAGGCCTTCAGAGTTTGACTAGAACTACACTCCAGTTTTCCTGTACCTGCAGTTTCTACACAGCAGATCATTGGACTTTCTGCTTCCCACATCAAGTGAATCAGTTTTTCATAGTAAAGTCTCTCTCTCTCACTCTCTCTCTCTCTCCCGCTCTCTCTCTCTCTCGCTTTCTCTCATCGATGTACCTATATCTATATCACCTATATCTATATATCATCTGTCTATATCTGTCACCCCTTCTTTGTAGAACCCTGACTAATAAAACTAAAGAACTAGAGAAAATAAGAAGACATTTAAGTGAGTTCAAGACCCCGCAAAGTAGACTGATCTTGGTCTGGAGAATTTCTGAGGCTAATTTAAAAGAACTCGGCCAGAATAGGTTTGGGGAGATGAGATAGTGACCTGTTGTGGCCAGGGTTGCATTTTTAGGATACATAGATTAGATTTAGAATACATAAATTAGAACTTGTAACACTAGATACTTTTGTTTGTCCAGTATTGTCTTAATTGAGAGATTCCCTGAATATGAGAGATTTCATGAATATGTGTCCATATTACAGTTATGCAAACTAAATGCTGACAGTATGCAAGATTACCTAAATTAGACAAATAATAAATGTTTGATGAGAGATTCATAGTTAGTATCATGTTCCAGACTCTATGTTTTTAGCAACTCTGCTATTTCCTCTAGGAAATTCTCCAAAATAGCCATAAAAGTTAACAGCAGAGTGATTTCCCCATCCCAGAAACACACCCATACTATTACTATGCATATACACACATATGTACATTGAAATATATTTATAAGCATTATTTCATCACATGCAAATATCCCATCAGTCAGTTTGAAAATTAGCAGAGATATGATGCAGGTAAATATGGAAGTCAGAGCATGGCTTAAGGATGCATGTTGAATAAAATAGATCTACGCAAAAAGTAGGTTTACTATACCAAAGAGGCCCCTGCGGTAAGAGTATTTCTCATTGGCTCCATGTGAAACCTCAGCAGGCACTAAAGGTCCTTGGACACATAGCACTTAGGAAAATCAATGCTTGTTGCATTCTACCTGGACTGCTGTTTACAGTTAATTTGCACTATGTTTTCCTCAGAGGATAGTGAGACCTGGGTACTTATTACCAGTAAACTTGAATCGCGTTACTTACCCTCTCTGAACTTGAGCGTCCTGTTTCTTAGATTTGTCAATAAGATTCATCTCAGTGAACTGTTTTTAAAACTTCTAAGTGATGACACATCTCCAAACATACTAGTTTTTTCTCACTGTGATTTCTGAAATTGACATCCTCACGGCCAGCCTTTCTCTTTCTCCCCTGCTGTCCTCCTCCTCTCTGTTGATTCTATCCTACTTTTTATCTTCTTTTGTTTCTAAATTTTTCATACCTACTTGCATGGAGGAAATAAAATGCATTCTCATAGGGCTTGGTGATAATTTTCATAAATCTGTCATCTGTGAAAAGACTGAAAAATAAGACAGAATACTCAAATTATCACATCAGTTGCTTAGTCATGTAGACTTTTCCATAATTAATCTTGCACTTCTTAATCAGGTTGAGAGACTAAAAACACTATGAACTCTTTCATTTTTCCTGAAACAGCACACAGACACTGCAAATGTCCATATTCCTTCATTAAAATGTACCTGTCTGTTCTTTCAATCATATTCAGGGATCTTACTAAAGTCATATAGCTTCTGAAAATGCACTCTGTTTTCAATGGGGGCGTTGTGATTTGTTACTATTGAACTTCCATTTTAGAACTATGAGATATCATTTACTAAACCCTAAGAACAGAATGGTCACTATACAAGCACAAGGATTTTAAATGACTACTACTATCTCATTAAGATTTTTGGTGGATTTCCTATTGCTTACATATGCCTTTATATTTGACCTCCTTTTTGACTGACATCTACATTGCTGGTAAACCCCCAAATATTCCTGGACCTTCACCCTTTTATCATGCATTATGAATAATTGAATTAATTATTCAAGAGTGGATTTATGTTCTCCTCAAGGTAAACACGCTGACCCATTCACTAATAGTCAGGCCATCTTTAAGAAAGTCTCAGCTGCTGACTCAGCCAAATAATGACTGTTGAAGTGTGAGCTTACTTCAGGGACAGGACAAGCTGATCTTGAGTCATTAACTTGCTGTCTTGCTTCTGGAGTTGTGTAGAGACTCCTCATAGTGTGACACAGTCACAAACTGTGGTAACAAAGAAAAACAATAAATAAATAAATAAGATTTTGTCCAAAAATACTCACTCACTTAATCTTTTTAGCCTGATTGCAACAAGCTATATAACTATGTTGAAACCCTAAAATGGTATATTCAGCTAAAAATCTGAAAACACAATGCTTTTCCATTCGGAACAGAGGGAGACTGTTTGGATCCTACATAGAACCCCACACATCACATCCCAAGTCAACAGTTCATAAAAAAATTTTGCAAATCCCATATCTTATAAACAACTTGAATCTAGGATATATATAAAAGATTTTTAAAACTCAGTAATAAAACATCCAATTACCCCATTAGAATGAGAAAAGTATCTGCACACACATTTCTCCAAGGAATATAGTAAAATGACCAATAAGCAGAAGAAAAGATGATCAGTACCATGATCCAGGAGAGAAACACAACTCAAAAACAAAGGGAACATCCTCTGAATGCCTGTCATTAGAAAGACAGACTATGACAAATGTTACTGAGAATGGGGCTAACTCAAAACTCTCATTCACTGATCAAGGAAATACAAAAGGACCAATCATTGGGGAAAGTAGTCTAGCAATTTCTGGAAAGATTAACCATTTGATCCAGGAATTCTAATCCAGATTTATGTCAAGGAGATTCACACATGTACATTTGAAACTTGCACATTAATATTCTCAAAAACATTACTTATGATGGTCCAATGTAGAACCTACCTAAGTGTCCATCAACTGATAAAAAGAAAAGTTAAATTTCATATAATGGCACAATTGAATTATTTTATTCCACAATAAGACAAAGTAAAGGACTGATATATGCTACAATGCTAGACTTTGAAAACATGCTAAATAAAAAACTCTGCTAAAAAAAGACTGCATTTTATAATCTTAAATACATATAGTAGTAAAAAGAAGGGAAAATATAAGAAATAGAGTGTAGATTAATGTTTTCTTAGGATTGAGTATATTGGGGGAGGTAATGGTGACTGCTAGTGTGTATAATTGCTTTTGTGGTGACAAAATGTTTTAAAATCAATTGCAGTAATATTTGTACAACTCAGTACCCTAGAATGATTTCTAATCATAATACTTCACATGAGGGAATTTCATGATACATGAAATATATTTTAATTCTAACTCAACATACACACAGACACACCCATAGAGAAGAAAAAGTGACACTTTCTCAGCCATTTCATGTAGTGATGGCCAACAGTGCTATCATGATGAAAAATAGGTTTACAAGAGAAAAAATATTGTTAACAGTTACTTCATAATATTTTCCACAACATACAAGACTTTAGGAATGAAGATCCAAAGACCCAGAGTACATTGTGAATTTTTATACTATGTCTGGTGAAAGAAGTGAGTAGCTGTGGAGGGATATGGCTGGACAGAAAGTTATATAGCCTAGTGGTATAAACTAGGTGAATGAGCTCAAGAATACAGCAAGGTCTCCATACTCTTCCACATCTCTCTGGCATTTTTTCCCCACCAGGTGTAGGGCAGGGGACCTAGCACGTAAGAGTCTTTTGACCTACTTTCAAATGGAGAAGATCAGATAATTTCTTTATGGCCAGTTTTCCCTTAGGGGGAAAAGGGGGGAATTTAATAATAATCTTCTGGCTTCTTCCTAATCACCTTCAGATCGAAGAACTTTCATGTAGTGTTTTGTGAGCCTACCTTTCTGTATGTCTATGTGTTTGTCTCTCTACCTATCTCTCTAATTAGCCTATTCTAATACTGACCTTCCCCAGTCTCCCTACCTAAAATGATACTCACTGTATTCTGTTTCTTATCTTACTCTGTTTTTAAAAAATATTTGCTATATGTCACTTCCTATTAGAAAAATTAAGTATACAACATATTCTGATAATGGAAATGTTAAATATGTCAGATTTATCAAAATATAGTATGTATTTTGGTTGTTTATATAAAACCAAAATTATTGAAACCAAGAGATATCTAAAACTAAAAAAGAAGAAAAATCTTATTGAACTATTAGAGTTGCTAGCTGGTCAAGTTCCAGATTCTGGGATAACTTTCTGCCATCGTCAGCAGCAACAGGTCTACTTAATAGTGAAAATATGACAGTCTGTTAGAACTATAGCTAATATTTTTATTTTTTATTTTTCTTTTCATTTTGTGGGAGATTGAACCCAGGGCCTCACATATGCTAGGTTAATGTTCAGCCACTGAGCTATATGCTTAATACTTTTTATTTTATTTTATATTTATTTTATGACAATCTTTCAAACTTACCCAAACTGGTCTCAAACTTGTCATCCTCCTCTTCAGCTTCCCAAAGTAGCTGGATATATAACTGTGTACCCTCATCCCTGGCTGACCTAAATCCATTGTTATTCTGAAAATTTGGGGGAAGAATTCCATAAATTGTTTACACTGAATTTTTTTTAATATTGGGAATGAAACCCAGAGCCTTTGCACTGAGCTATGTCCCCAGTCCACTATTTAATATTTTATTTTGAGACAAGATCTCACTAATCCCCTAATCGCTAAGGATGGGCTTGAACTTGCAATCCTGTTTTAGACTCCTGGAGTGCTAGTAATACAAGGGTGTACCAAGGACACCTGGCTGCCATTGAGTATTTATTGTAAATACCATTCTTGCCAAATAGGTATGTTATGTTTCATGATGTTAGACTTCCTTTAAAACTTTGATTATTTCATATGCATAACATATATACCATGCAGACACTCACCTAGTACAATTGACGCTCAAGAAAATGGCATGCAGTGTTGGATAGCTGAAAGAGTCAGTCAGAATAAGACAGAGAAGGAATACCTCCCCTGTATCTAATAATGCTGAAAAACAATATACTAAGAATGTGGAGTTAAATATTCTCAACAGAACCTATGCTTCTTGGGCACAAGGATGTTATTGAATCAAAAAGCAAGATGAAACAGCCACCTGGGCAATGTTTAATATTTCAGCATCTATTTGCTTTTTCTCATTTTTATTTCATAAAAAATTTCATAACCAAATAATAAGATAGTTATTTGAATCTCCTAAACAGCTAGGACTATTACTTTGTTGGCCTGTTATAATAAAATAGCCCAGGCCACATAAATTAGTTTTCTAACAGTGCTGAAGCTGAAAGTACAATACCAAGTGGTCTGCAGATCAGATTTCTTCTGAAATGTTTCTTATTGGTTTGTACATGAGTGTTTTCTCATTGTGCGTTCAAGTGATTGTTCTTTGTATGTGCACCTGTAGTTTCTCTGTGTGTACAGATTTCTTTTTACAAGGACACCAGTCAGAGTGGATTAGAGATCACCCTTGAGCTTCATTTTACCTCAGCCATATTCACAAAAGTACTATATCCAAATACAGTCACGTTTTGAGATAGTTGTTAGGGTTTGCATATATGAATTACGGGCAAACACAGTTGAGCCAATAACAGTAGGACTCACTGGTTGGTAATATACTTCAGAAGTGGACACTGGATCATTCCTAGGCAATTTAAAATATTTTTCTTCAAATAACTCTATTCTAATTATGTCTTGGTTGATCAAATCAACTGGAAGTCTGAATATGTAATTCACCATTGTAATGAATTTGTATCTCTTATATAATTTAACGTTTATAACATACATATAGAATATATATAACATAATATTCCTTCCATAAGGAATTATATTATCCAAGGTTAAAATATAAAAGCTATTGAATAATGTCAGGATTTTTAGACTCATTAATCTGGATTATTTGAAGTATGTTGATATTTACCATTGCAAGAATGTTTCAGTATTTTGCAGGTTATACTTTAGGTTTCAATAAAATTGTAACAGAGAGCTCAAAGTAGAACTAACAGTGTATCTATTTTTTTTGGTTTTTAAGTAATGAATTTATTAAAAACATAAAATGGTCTTCTAACTTCCATGATGATATTACCTATGATAGAAACAAGGGCTTTGTGTTAATTTCAGGGATAGTGTTTGTCTAGATTATTTAGGATGGCAAATGTATTTTTAAATACAGTTTTTGTTCATTGCTACCTTGTAAATGGGCACAACATCATATACAGGACTTCCATTTAAATAGATAAAAGCAATTATCCAATGAACCAAATTTACATAAAGTTAAATCTGATCAGTGCCACATGCCTAAATTCAACAAGCCATTTAAAGTAAAGAAATAAAAATGTATGTTCAATAAAATTCTATAAACAAATCAGAAATCAAACTCTCATTAAACAAAAATGTTTAATTGAAAATAACTTTAGGTCATAGAATCGTAAAACAGGAATTCAAAATACCACTCTGTCAAGTATCACTTCTATAAGCTTAACCAAGTGTCCCCAGATCTCTGATATTCCATTTAACCTACGAAGTGGGGTAATATAACTGTCTAGTATACTTGGTCTCTTAAATTATGGCTGTGTAACGGATTTAACATTCCGAATGTATCCTGAGCATGTGAATGTACCTTTTGGGGAATTTTAACATTCTAATATCTTTACTTGTCATGTAAATACAGAAGTCTGTCTGGCCTGTTTTACCATGAAATTTACTGTAAGTGATGAAGGTGTTGGTGTGTTCTCTGTGCTTTTTGTTTGTTTTTAGATCTCCCTCTTTGTAACAGAGATGTGTAATACTACATTAACATTTAAAATATTCCTGTCTCCTTTATTTATTTGAATTTTCTCTTTTATCAAGATCTGAGAAGTACACACTGTCAATGGCATTTATTTTGTGTTAGGGACTCGTGTATTTAACCATTGTTACTTACCACTTAAATATTCATGCTGCATTTAAAGTAAACAGAAAAGCAGATTACTGAATTCAGTAAGACCATCGACTGTGAGTAGTATTTTTGAAAAGTTTTCCTTCCTTTTGAATGGGAGAGAATTTTTTTTTATTCATTAAGTCCTTAATACCCTGGAGCAAAATGTTCAGGCTTAAATATGTAGAGCTTTATACATGTACAAATACATATTTACCTGTACATGTATTTGTTTGCAGTTGAGAGAAACCTTGAGATAAATTATTTTCTCTACCATTTATTTGTCTGTTTATTTATTCATCACCTCTGTCTTCACAAGCACTCGTTAGGCCCTGAAAATTCAACAGTGAACACAGTACACAGCATTCCCTCCCTAAGAGTAGCACATGTGAAGGAGAAGAGAAAATAATTGGATAAATGAAAAAAATAATTGGCCTGTCAGATTTTAATAGGGTTACCAAGAAAAGTAAAAAATAAAAGCTATTAAAGATTGAAGACTGAAAGGTTACTTTAGGTAGATAGTGAAAAACCTGTCACCTGTAAGATGATATTGAAGCAGCCACCTGAAAGACACAAGGGTGCAAATCAGATGGACAGGAGCCTGGTCCCGTCTGCACAGCAGGAAGAACACACTTAGTTTCTGATAGGGAATTGGTCTTACTGTGAAACAGGAAGGAGCTGTGCAAGATGTGAGCATGGGCTACAATGGGGAAAAGAGGTAGCAGGGCTTGGAATTCAGTTCTTTTTCCAAATCTTATTGGAAGCACAGAGATGACATATTTAGCTTCTAGATTGAATTGTATTCCAAAGCTATGAGATTTAAGAGAAAGTGGAAGGCAGATTATTAGCCTACATCCAAATAATATTTCATGGCAGCAATTAGCAGAGTTTAAATGATTCCTATTTAGATATCTACCCTTAAGTACAAAGGTTGCATAATTTTTCTCTCTCAATACACTTTATGCATATATTTTGATTTACAGAGTCTATTGATAATTTACATCTATGTGAGAGAATGAATATTTCTGTATGTTTCACTTTTTTCTGGTTGTCGGGGGCCAGATCTTTTTCTGAACTCATCTTAAGCATCCACTGATGGCACATTTAATATTTAGTAAGGGATGAAATGTTAAGGAAACATTAAGGTAATATCCAGCTCATCACATGAAAAACAGCAAGGGAACAAATATAGGTCTACCTATAGGCTACCAAATAAAGGTCTACCTATAGGCTCAGCTCATAATGCAAAGACCCCTCTTCCTCCTCTGGCAGCTGAACCAGCTTGATGAGTCTGGAGAGGATCTTACAAGGGAAGAGAAGGAAGAGCTTCCTCCTGGCTCTGCGGGTTGGAAAGGACACCAGAAACCAGACTATGCTGAAGGCTCGCTCTGCTACCTGCCTGTGCCACTGGGAGGAGGCTGTCACGCATAGACCTGGATAGACACCGCATCCAAGTAAACTTGACAGCTTGTCATAACCAAGCAAAGAGAGGGCTTAACATTTATTTCCACAGTTGTTTTAGTTTTTCCTGTGGCATGAACATAGAATTAAAAGACAGCTGGCCTATAGTAGGACCTGACCTATTAGGCCTTTCTGGGTCTAGTGAAGGCCAGAGAACCAAATGAAGGAAGCAAAGGCATATGTGTCTTCAGTCAATGGTAGCAATAGGAAGACATGGTAAGTGCTTCTCTATAGCACTTTCTTGGATAAATCAAAATCCATGGTTCACCAGTCACAGACATCAGCATCAGAACTCAGTAAGGTAAACAGTGACTAGTCAAGAGACCAGCATATACCAAGAAGCAGCGCACGCCTAAGGACTTCACTGTACCCTCATAGAACGGAGATTACCCCCAAATACAAGCTTTTATTCATTCCCATGGGTTCCATCTTGAGGAATGAACTCAAAGATTACATGAAATCTGATCCAAGAGATGATACTATCAAATTAGTGGATCATAATAAGCTTCAAGTTACATCGAACATTTAATTTTTCCCCCAAGACTGCAGGTGGGGAATGCAAGCAAAACATTAGAATGCTTACAGGCAAACTCGGGACATTACCTTGTCTTCACACATTTACACTGTAGGTGAGGGAATTCCGCTACGTCTCTGCGGGTTTCTCTTGTGATTATCTGTTTATTAATGTTTCTCTCCCTTGGCTTGTTTGAGCAACAGTGTATATGTGGCCAGATCCACAGTACATGAAATTCTGCCAGGAAACAATGAATTACTTAATGAATAATCAATAATGGAATAACTGATAAATTAATTACAGGTATGATAAAGCATCATTACTTTGCATTTTAGTAAATAATAAGAAATAAGTGATGATAAATACAGATACTGCCAGATTAAAATGGTAGATAGGACCATAGAAATCATAATGGCAGCACTTCTGGCTTTACCAGAGTGTGAGGAAGGGACTGAGATCCCAGGAACCAGAGAGTGACCATTCTGCCTTGATAACCATTTGTGTTCATGGACCTTTATTTTTTTCAGTGAAGGAAAGTGTTAGTTCACATAGCAAAAAATGCCCTAGAAGTTGCTGTTTTGAAGCTTTTGTTCTCCCATATTACTATTTTTAAAAAGAAATCTTCACTAGAAAAAAATTAATAACAAAATAATGCAAAATATTTCCATATCAAATAAATGAGCAACAGGAATGATGGAGAATATTTATAATTCATTTGAAAATCTTGTTATTTCAGGGGCATTTTCAGTACAAAGTCTCCAAAGAACTGCTCTCAGCAATTAATTCAGTCTTTCTAAATTTAAAGCATACTAATTAGATATCCATCAGAGGCAGAGGGGAAAACCATCTAAGAAACCAGTAGTTTAAAATATAATACACATAAATTAACTGTCATAAAGTCATTTCTATAAATGTAGTGTCTCATACTGTACATACTGAGTATGCCACACATGTTTTTGAATTTCATTACATACTTTCCAACTGTGTCTAGGACATGTGTTAATTCTAAGTATTATTTTTCTTGACACACATTTGCTTCTATTTATTAGCAAATATTCATACAAAAATTATTATATATCTGCCTCATGGCACACATTATACATGAACAGAAGGATAAAAAGATGTCTTTATTATCAAGGGATCTAGATTCTCCTTGGGAAGATGGGCTCATATGTGCTGCTAGCTACAACATAATCAAATTCTGACATCGTGCTATTTCTACAGGAATGGGAAAATCACTGGGAATAAGTCATTTTAGTAACTTGCTAAGTAGGATTTGAACTGCAGCTCGAATAACACATTACCTTGGATAAGAAGAGATAAGAAAAGTAGCAGGTTCTGACTATAAACAATTGACATTTTAAGCAATTTAAACTTAATTTCGTTTTCCATTTCAGGACTGAGAAAGTGGTATGTTATTTAGTAAGTATGAAGTCTGCAATCCATGATGCTCAGGTTTTAGTCTTGATGTGGTCATCAGCTCTGTGTATAACACCATAACACTGCTTCATTTGTTGACTAGAAAAAAATGATCACAGTATTACTTTTATATTCACATTACAAAACATGTTTTACTTGATTATAAAGTCCATAATATCATGCTTTTAGGTTGTTTAACTTATCTTCAGCTGCAATTCTAAGTTTCCCAGGCAAAAGTATCAAAAAGGATTTTCTTTCTCTAGTTGATAGCAAAAAAAGCTAACCTCAGTGTAGACGGAAACACTTAATATATGTTGACAAATAAGAGGATTGATTCATAACAATTGGAATGTATGGAATGTTATAGAACTTCCTGCAGGGCATTGAAGCTTAGAGAATTCTACTGAAATATAATGAGGCCAGACAATATTCAGCAATGACTTTTGAAGCTGAAATCCACTCTGCTGATCTTCACATTTTGAGTTACTAGTATGTTGCATGTTCATTGCACATCAAACTTACAAAGCAATCACTTAGCATTTAAGTTCATTTTTCCTTGTAAATTATTATTTGCCCATGACAGGTGGTGACACTAGTAAAGATATTTAAAGGTTGATCTGTATAGACAGTAGATTTGTAAAATCACCCAACCCAAAGCCCACATGTACTTTCTTGCTGTAGTTCTCTTTCCCACTATAGCTGCCCACCCAGAGGTGCTTCCACTGTTTCTCTTCTCTTCAATAGCTGCTTTTGATTAGCTTTTTGAGAAATTTCTATTCATATAGCAAAGGCTGTACTAGTAAATATTTAATAACTGCCTCTGGGGGAAAAGAGTCAGGTACTGATTTGCAGCCTTTGCCAATATCTTAGTCCAGTTTGTGTTTTTATAAAAGAATATCTGAGAGTGTGAGATTTATAAAGAAAGAAAATATTTACTTGTCAAATTTTGAGGGCAGGCATGTTGAAGAATAAAGTCCTAGCAGATATTTCATCTGATAAGGGTCAAGACTCCAGTTGTGGGGCGAAACCTTGGTCACCACATCCTTTCAGGGGCAGTATCACTCTTCCTGACGTGGCAATAGAATGGAGGAGAACGTGAACGGTAGCATGGATCCTCTCAGAAGGATTGATCCCCCGTGATGTAAGGAGGTCCCATTCAACTCCACCTCCCAGAACTGCTGGCCTGATGCTTAACTTCCCAGTGTATATGCATTTTCAAGGGGCCAAAACCTGGCTTCCATTACACTTATTCTTCTCTTAACATATTTCTAATTGATTAAGAAGGGCAACAGAAATTCAACTTAGACTTCTTCTGCTTCATCACTGTAGCCAACACATTAACAAATACTACTAATCTTCTCAGTCTCTTTTTCTTTAATTTGTACATAATCATCACTTCTCTAGCTTCGTTCAAGTTTTTTTTTTTTCTTTTACAAGCTTTTCGTTCAGCCAGGCCTTTCTGTCACTGCAGAATTATTTCTTACCGCTTTTATGTCACACTTCATTTTATTGACTGGTTACATTGTTCCAGTGTACAACCAGCAATTTTCACTCTATGGACTTTATATTATCTGGAATTTACTTTCCACAGTTTTAATTTCTTAGATGGAAAAAGTACTTATTTATCTTTGAATAATTATCTCTAATGGTATCTCCTGCAGACAATAACTCCTCAGTCCCATCCTTTCCAGAATTATTCTGTTATGTTCCACTGAATGCTCATGATACACTCTTGACTTTAAGATACTACACAGTTTTGTGTATTCATAGATCTTGTTTCTTTAGCTTTTAAGGAAGATACAGTATAGTATTAGAATTTATGCTTTGAGTATTTAGCATTCAGTTTGTTATATAGTAGTTAAACAGTATCATTAAAGAATAAAGAAGTATCTTAGCACATGCATTAAACTCAGCATAGTTATTTCAAATAGCAATAAGACAGAACCAATAACCTAAAAACTAGTAATTCTAGCTTGATTTGATCATATTTACAGTTTATTTTTCCAGAGTGTCTTAAAATATTTCAAACTCCTACCCAGCATTAGTAAAATTAATTTTAAATGAGAAAGAAAAGGAAGTATAAGAAATCAGAAGTAAATTGTTTAATGATTTGAACTACTAGGCTAGGTCTTTGCAGAAAACATCAGTAATAATATGGCACCGCAGCCTAAATCCATATATTGCTTTGCAGACTTTAGGAGGGATGGTTACTTACATTCCCTTCAGGTTCCTAAGTCTCCTGGACAAGGAACTAGGCAAGCTCTTTTACTCCTGTGCAGTTTCCTCACATAATGAATACAAATAGATTCATGGAATTTGAAAGGCAAATTAAAATTTCATTTCTGAAAGAAATTTAAAATTTCCAAAAGTCAGTTTTGTTTTTAGTAAGCTGTGGATGACCTGACATACTCCCCATACTTATTATAATAGTTGGGATGATACACGCATGTTTGTCAGGTTTTTCTTTTCCTTTTGTTTTACAAACATCAGAGACTAACCCTAGTTACAAGTATTTTTTTAAGATTATCTTCACACTTTAGGTGTATATAATGATCGCATTCCTCATAGGGAATTTGTAACTATACATGATATAACTTGATTCCTTTTTTCTCCACTACCCTCCCTTCCTTTCAGCCTCTCTTCCTTTCCTCATTTACAAAAGTTTTGCTTTTGTTACAAGTATTTCAATCAATAAAACATAACACTAGATAGATATAGGACACTTAAACACACAATAAGAGCTTGGAATCCCAGAAATAATATATCCAGAGTAAATACTGGAAGCACAAAGAACAAAAAAAAAAAAAAAAAAAAAAAAGACCCAGGAACTATCTGACCAGAATGCCACCGCTGATAACACTATCTGACAAGCCTGGTGCTCCCCTACCTCGGCATTCACCCAGTTCGAGTTCCAACCTTCCCTTATGCCTTGAATTGCTAACCCAGTTCCAGAGTGTTGGAACATGAAACACTCATGAGACAAAAGATTGCCTACGAGCAGATTATATTCCCTAACCTTTGTGGAGACAGTTTAAGAGAAATGACTATATTTTTGTAGTTTTTCTAGTTATATAGTACTAGTTCATTTTACTTATAGGACTCTGTTCTCATAAACATGAAACATCATTGAGAAGTCTTCCAGATAGAAAAAAGGGATTCAACTCTACTCAATGAACAATGGCAAATAGCTATCGCAATCAATGTTTTTTCTGCCCATCATGCATAGTTTTCTTTCTTAGTTCTGTAAGAGAACTCTTTCCTAGCTTGCTGTTATTACTCTCCTACAAGAAAAAAACGTAATCGAAATGTGCTCCTCAGGATGCAAATGCACAGCTGTGGTGCTAGTCATTACTCTTACATCTAGGCTTTCTGAGTAAGCCTGGCCAGTTTCTCATTAGCCTCATGTGATATATTGCAGATCACGGTTTAGAAGATCTATTTAGTCAACAACACAACACTATTAAAATGAGCAAAATAGACAAGAAAGTAATGAAAAATCTCTAGGAATAAATTAATAGCTCTGAAAATTTCCACAGTACAATGGTGTAGCTGGTATTTACTGTGTAGTGCCAACTTCTATTCATTGACTCTGCTGTCAACTAACGTATCAGTGGATCTAAGTTATCCACTGATGCAACAAAACAAAAATAACAAAAAACAAGCAAAAAATCATAAATCATTACACTTTGGAGTGACATGGTCTTACCTGCATTAGATGACTGTGTCCTTTATTTACTTAAATGAAACATTTTTAGTAAAATATAGTGTTTAGGAAAATGCACATAAATGGGCCAATCCAAAGCTTTCACAAACTAGTCACACCTATGAAGCAATACCAGTACTGTGCAGTGGGTTCTCTTTAGCTCACAAGTTTGCCTTGAGTTATCTTCTGGTCATTATTCCCTCCAAAGATATCTACCATTCTGATGAATAACAGTATGGATTAGCTTTGTTTGTTAGTCTTCCAATAATTTTTACTACTAGACCCTATAATCTTAGAATGTGTTCTGATAGATCCCCTGAGTTCTATCCATAACTTCTCACTGCCAACACTATGTTGAAGAAAGCTGTTTTTCTTGACAGCCCCTCTGAATCACTCCAATCGACACAATGTTCTTTTCTTTTTCAGTCTCCTTGCTTAGTAACAGGAAGAACACTGCAGCATGTGGGCAGAAGTGAAGTATTGTACTTTCCAGGTAAAAGTTAACTGGATCTGCTCTTTTCTGTTTATCAGACTAATGACAAAACATTGCTCACGAGATGCCAGGGGCAATGCAATTTTCCTCTAGTGAAAATACACTTTTGCTATAGGTGTTTCTCATGAAATCCATTGTTATTCTTCAACGTCATGGGTATCTCTTGTATTTGGCCACATTACTATGTAATAAAGATGTACAGGAATTATCTCATCTATATTTTACCATTCCTAACAGTTACATCTATTTTTGAAATTCTCCAGGCGTACTATGTGCACCTGGGATTTACTAGTCCTGGGATTTACTAGTTTTAGTGTGATTCATGTTCGAACATTTCTAAAAGCCCTGAACTTCATGAACTCAAATAGTACATTTAGTTTTCTTAGAAACTGTTTGCATAGGATCTAGTGTTCAGAGTTGGGGCTTAAAAAGGTGCTTATACATTTAATGTTTTAACTTTGTTATACACGTTGTTACTTTGGTTTAAGGGGAACGGAGGAGGGCATTTTCAAGTATGAACTGTGGTGGTAGTACAATGTCCTTCTTCAAAAGTACACATTCCTTCCAGTAACTTTAGGTGTGTGAATAGATCTGGGTTTGAGAAACAACTTAGAAACTATAAATCTACATTTTTCTGCATAAAAGTAAAAAGGCCCAGTGATCTACCTTTCAATTCTGTTTCCAGTAACCCTATAATCATAAATATTCTCCAAAAGTATCTGCAAGCTAGATAAATACTATTATTCTGATTTTCCTCCAAAGACTCTAAACTTAACAACTTTGATTCTGGTCACAAAGTTGCTAATTGGTCTCTATCATTTATCTTTTTGCACTGATAAGAGATTGTATGCTAGAAGCCTGTAGAGAATCTGCAGAATTTTTCATTACAATACTTTGAATGTCTCTTCTAAACTCATACTGAAATTTACCATTGTAACATATGAGATAGTACCTTTCAGAGGAAATCGGCATGATTACAGAGCCCCACGAATGGATTAATACATTAAGACTAACTTAGATATTTTAAAATAGTTTCCTGATAAAATAAATCAGTCCAGCTCTTTTCTCTCTCTCTCTCTGTCTCTTTTCTCTTCCTCTCTGCCCTTTCAATCCTTAAGCTTTCTGCCACATTATGACACTGGAAGAAGGCTGTCACCACATGCTAGTGCCATGCTCTTATATTTTCCACTGTCATAAAGTATACAGTCTCGTGCACTACAGAATTAAGTTTCTTTTCTGTCTAGTCTGTGGTATTCTGTTAAAGCAGCAGAAAGTGAATGAAGGCAATCAGTGAGATGCATTTCAAGCATGCTGACAATTTATTAGCTACGTAAGAATTAGTGGCAAGAGTGGCATAATTTTATATATATATATATGTGTATATATATATTTCTGTTAATGAAAAATTGTAAGCATTACTTTATTAATCTTTGTCTGCTTAGTGCTCTCTATTTTTTGGTGTGTTCCGTCTTGTGAAGACATTGGGCTTCTTATCTCTAATGAAAATGAAAGTAGTTTTTATCTCTTCCTTCCCTGTTTCCCAGTCTTAAATGAAAACACTCCTACATCTTATCATCTTACAATCTTTGGGTTTGACTTTGCAACAGATTCATCTGTGCAAGTTAGATAGGTTGGGGTATGGTTGAATTAATATATGGAAACATTAGTTATATAAGCAGAAATAAAAGATGAAGGCGGTCAGCATTTTTAAATGTAAGTTAGTGAAAAATAACCAGAGATGAGAAACTCACTGCACACGTATGGCTCATAAATTTAGACATCGCCTACATCTTCTTTAGTTTTCTAGGACAGTTTTATTACACAAATATTTTTCTTATCAAGCCTATATATTTTCTTATTGAATCTGTATCTACAAACACATGCTATAAACACATCACCTAGAGTCAAATGTCAAATGTGGTTTTCAACTATTTTACCTTTCTAATATTAGTTACTTTATATTTTGGCTGGACAAAATGCACATCTCACATTGTCCTTATTTAAAAGTGTAATAAAGCCAGGTGTAGTGATACATGTCTAACTTTAGTACTTGGGTGTCGGAGGCAGGGAAGTTGTGAGCTTGAAGCCTGCTTGGCCTACAGAGTGAGTCTTCCAGGCCAAGCTGGATGATGTGGTGAGACTCTGTCATTAAAGCGAGAGAGAAAAGAAAGAAAAAGAGGAGCAGCAGTTCAAATGATTTCTATATTTACATTTTAATTTTAATTTCATCCATTTTTCAGATATAATTTTAGTTGCTTATTTTTATTAATAAATGAACATAAATAAGAATCTCAGAAATTACATATAAAAATTAAAAAGCTGCTAAAAGGTGAAAGTAAAAAGATAAGCTAATGAGGACACTGAGGCCAAAGGAATTTCCTGGTGGTAATTTCCTTGTGCAGACATTTCTCCTCATAGATTTCTGATGTTAGAATTTTCTGACAGACATTTTGAAGCAGTCATGATATAAATCTCCCATGAACAATTATGAAATTGTTTAGAATAAATGTGAAAGTAAGATAATCCCAACAAAAAATAGAATCCCAAAGGAGAAATTTAACTAAATAAGAACCAAATGAAATTTTAGAGCTGAACATCACAATAATTAAAAGAAAAAGAAAAAAAATGCCTCTGTGAGACATCTCAGTATCAGCAAGGAAAGAACAAATAAACATAATCATTGAATTTTTTTGTTCTTTATTATTATTATTATTATTATTATTATTATTATTATTATTATTGAGACAGGGTCTCTCTCGCTGTGTAGTTTGAGCTGGACTTCAGCTCACTCTGAAGCCCAGGCTGGCCTTGAACTTGCAATGATAGTCCTGCCTCAGCTGATTACAGGCATGAACCAGCACGCCCAGCTTTTGTCATTGAATTTTTTTAACAGAGAACAATAAAAAGCTTAAAAACAGAAAATAAACTAAATGGATGAAATAGGGATAAGAGCTTCAGTGACACTTGATACAATAACAAATGAACTGTCATTCATGTTGTAAGAGTCACAGAACACAGCATAAAACAAGAGTTGAGCTTACAAATACTATTTGGAAAAATAATGTCTGAAAATTCCCTAAATTGTCAACTGGCAATACAGTCAAGAAGCTAAAAGTATCCTCAATAGAAGAAACTAATTGAAACACATGCTATAATGCATTGTTTCCAATCTTCTGGAGTCTAAGGGCCATGAAAAATGTATTGAAATCAGGAAGATATGACACTTTGTCTATAGTAAGAAAATATTTCAAATCACAGCTGATTTCCCATCTGAAATTTCTTATGCAAGTACATTTTCCATGTGAAAAAATGAATGAATGTCAGCCTCAAATTCTACATCTGTTATAATTATCTTAGCATAAGAAAATGAAGGGGGGAAATTAATTTTTTTTTTTTTTGTGAGGGGAGTCAAACTCAGAGACTCGCCTTGCCAGGCGAGCACTGTGCCACTGAGCTACCTCACTGGCCCAATAAATTAATTCTTAAATGAAAGATAACTGGGAGGGTTTGCAGCAAGTGGACCTGTTCAAAAACTTTAATAAAAATACCCCTATAAGTCAAAAAGAGTAACACAACAACAACATAGACTACTTAAAATATCATAAAGGGAAATAACAATGACAGAAAGATAAGAAAAATAGACTCAATTCATATGTAGTTTTTTAAAGTAAGCTCATCTGCTCCTGGGATTTCTAAGCCATATGTAATGATTACAGAAAAAGCTGTATCATGGCTGTGAACATAGGCAGTTTTGAGAATGACAAACACAGTAAGGTAAGGAGACTTGAAGAAAGTCTACATTTCATTCAGTTGCAAAATGGCAATGATTGTAGACAATGATAAGGAATATAAAACCTGTAACAATCACTTTGAACATTGTCTATCAAAAGTACATTAAAACAATAGATTACTGAAAATGTAATTTTAATAAACATTTAAACCCACAGGAAGCAGGAAAAATAAAAGGGTACAAATCAAACAAATAAACATGAAACAATAAGAAAGCACATAGTAAAGTAACAGTCATAATATAAAATAGACCATTTGGCTGCTGATAAAATAGTATTTGTAATTTAACATATTGGAAAGAATGAAGAGAATGGATATATCATATGTTGCTGGTAAGAATATAATTAAAATGCTGCAGACAATTCAGAGAATAATTTGGCAGTTCCTTTCAATAAAACTAAACATATTCTTACCATCGGACCTGAAAATCATGTTCCTTGGCATTTGTCACTGAAAGAATTATATCCACACAAAATACATTTTAAGACCTTTCAAAGTGCCTTTACTTCTAAGGTTGAAAAGGTAGAGTCAGTGTTCACTTCAGTAGGTGAAAGGTTAAACAATATACGACACATTCACAACATTCATATCCAACAGTAAAAAGCTACAAACTGTCAATGTGTTCAATCACCTTGATGGGTGGATGTAAAAAGAACTATTTTGAGTAAAACCAATGACAATTTCAAACTGTTAATGTTGTATGATTCTGTGTGTGAAATATTTCAAATAATAAAAGTATAGAAATGGAAGACAGAGTAGTGGTCATAGAGGGAAGGGACAGTGGGGCAGAAGGAGCTGGATGACTACAAGTGGCAGTAAGAAGAGATTCATAAAGTGGAGCATTAATTATCCTGATTACTGCTGCAGTTACATTACTCAGTGAGTAAAACCAAGTGCCACAGAACTAGAAATATATACTTTATCAATGTTAGCTTCCTTGCTTTGATATTATATGGTAATTAACAGAAGATATAAGCAGGGGGAAGGCTACATGGAAACCGTAAGTAGTATCTTTGCAAGCTCCTGTGAATCAAGACATATTTCAAATTGCAATATATTCAAAATACGAAAAGAGAAGTGAACACTGTTAGGATATATTTACTATAAATGTCAGTACTCACAATCTAGTGGCCAATGAATTATAGTACTTTTAATAAAAGCACACAATGGCAGGCACAAGCTATTCATAGTTGTGCCCTGGGCATGTTCTCGTGTACAAACTCCCAAAATAGAGAAAGTTACCTAACAAACAGTGTATTCCTCTGAGTGACATCATTGAGAACTGTAGCATTTCTGTATACCTGCATTTGACTATAAAAACACTCCAAAAACTGGGAAACTGAAAAAAAACCTTTGGTAAGAGTCTAGTTTAGAATAATATTTGGTAACAAAAGTATTTATATGATCTATGTCCTTCTTTGGCAGTTTAGAATGACGTTAATTAATTTAATTTATTTTGTCATTAATTTTAGAATGATGTTAAGTAATGTGAGATTCTTTCAGTAACTATGCATATTGTCTAATTGAAGTCAATGAAAATAAGAGCTCATTGTCTCACACTAGTTTATGTTCACCTGCAGCTAATAAGAAACACATCAGACAAGATATTGAACTTATCTGGTGAGAATGAAAAGACAAATTCATACTAGGAGAAATAGCTGAGAAATGCCTGTCATATAAAGCACTAAAATTCGTATGACTCAGTAATTGTATGCTTGGAAATTTGCCCAAATAAATCGAAAACATATTTCCATGCAAAATCCTACACAGAAATATTTTTAGTAACTTTATTTTATAATGCCCAGAGTAGAGTGGATAAAAGATTTCTGTTATGGGCTCAACTGATTTCTCCAAAATTCATAAGTAATCTACCCTACTATAGAAAGACATCCTGGAAACAACAAAGCATGTTACTATATAAAACAGGCCAATCTGAAGAGTAAATACTATGTGATATTTTTAAAAAATTAATCTATGAAAATGGTAAGAAGATTATTGTTGCCAGTGATTTATGATAAAATAGGGGCAGATGAATAAGGACAACATGAGGAAGTCTCGAATAGGTAAACTATTCTGTAAGATGCGGTATGGCTGATCGGTGTTACTATGAAGTCATCAAAATCCATAGAATATTCAAAACAGGGTGAACCCTGATGTATGTACTATTCCACAGCATATAAATCATGGATTTTGGTTACTAATAATATACCAACATTGGGTAATTGAACATAATTCATGTTCCATGTTAATGTAAGTTTTAACAAAAGGGAAAATGATGGAGGAATGAGAGGATACATAAAACTCTAGACTTTATTCTCAATTTTTTTGTGACTCTAAAACTACTCAAAATAGTCTATGCATATAAAAAGTAATCTATATAAATTGTGTTAAATAACAGTTATACTTAGTGATGTCATATAATTAATTGGAAATATATGATATATAATTTTTCTTTATGATGGACAAATATAAGATATATGCTGGATGCTCACAAGTTTCTATTATTTAACGGTTTTATGCTGCTCTAGTCTACTTGAGCTGACATAACATGTTATCATACACTAATTGGCTTCTGAGCAACATTAACTTATTTACGACCATTCTGGAAACTGGGAAGCTTAAGATCATGGTGCTGGAAAATAATTGTATAATAATAGTTTATTTCTTACTTCACAGATGGTACCTTCACTCTGTCTTTGCAAGGAAGAGGGATCTGCCCGGATCTTTGTGGTGTCTTTTACAAGGGCACTAATTTCATTCATGAGGGATCCATCCTTAGGGTTTAAAGCACTTCCCAAATGTTTCTTATTCTAACACTGTGACATTTGCATTTTTTAAAAATAAAAATAGAAAAAAAATCTGCCTACAGAAACTTATCAAACATCAGTGTGTACAGTTCTACTTATTGCATTAAACTGCTGGGACCAGGTGTGGCTTTCATAGTTTTGGTTTCTTCCTTTCCAGGTTTTCTCTGCTGACTTGCATGGGGCATTCTCTCTTGCTTTTCTCTTTCATCTCTTTCCTCCTCTTCCCATTTTATCCTTTTATCTTTTGTCTTCTCATGTCTGAATCATTTCACCACAAATGTTACACCATTCCTTCCTCAAGATATAATTTCTGTTTAATGAGTAGAGATAAGAATGAAAGTTAAAATTCTTTGGAGAAGAGATTCCTATGAATGATAGGCACTGAGGAGGATCAGAATTATCTCTAGACATGCAAAGGCAAAGTAAATGTTGAAAAGATCTTTAAGGGGAGCTTTCAGGGTAAAATATCTCCGTTCACAATTTTATGCCCAGTTAGTACTGTGCAAGACAATGGAATACAAGTATAAAAAGACATACATAGGCACAGAAAATCATCTTTCAAAGTAGAGGAATATATTACTGTCTTTATAGAATAATTTAATTTTTAAAAAATACTATATTGTAACCATTTAGCATTTTAGAAATATATTCTATTTAATTATATTGAGAAATTACTATATTAAAATATTTATCCCTGAGTCTAAAAACTTTAATCTATAAATACACATGTTCATATATTGTTGTGATATGAAGCTTTCACTCATTTCAAAGAGATGCCAAGCAGGAGAATAGCTGCATTAAAGAGGATTTTAAGTGAAGACTGATTAAGAGACAAACAATGTCACTATAACCTTGTAAAAGGAACAATCCAAGAGGAAGAGATAACAGTATTATGTATATATGTCCCAGATGCCCTTGCATCCAAAAATGTAAGAAAGTTAACTGAACAAAAAAATCAAATAAACTCTAATGCAATTTTTTTTTTTGTAATTGGGGACCTTAATACCCTACTGTCACAAATAGATAAACTAAACAAAAAATTAAAATGAAATATTAGAATTAAAACAAACTTTTGAACAAATGAATGTAAGAGATACTGTCTACACAATATTCTACCCAACAACATCAGAATATACATTTTTCCCAGTTGCACAAGAGACAGTTTCAAGATAGACCACATATTAGCACATAGAACATACTTTCACAGTAACTGAAATTATCAGACCATAGTGCAATGAAATTGGAAATCAATGGCAAAGGAAACAATATGAACTTCATAAACACATGGAAACTAAATAACATCTTTCTGAAGAACCAAATGAAATCAAAGAAAAAAATTAAACAATTTCTACAATTAAGTGATAATGCCAGTAGTCCTAGATTTTGAGGATTCTCCACAGACGTTCACATGGTAGCATCAGTCTACACTCCGAAAACAATAGAGAAGTGTACCTTTTCCACCACAGTCCCATTAGAACTTGTTATTGATTGATTTCATGATAACAGCCATTCTTCTTGCAGTGAGGTGGAATCTTTCTGTTGTTTTAATTTGCATCTTGTGAATGATCAGTGATGTTGACCATTTTTTAATATATTTCTTTGCCACAATAGAGTACTATCCAGGCATAAAGAAGGATAAATTTGAGACATTTTTGGGTAAATGAGTGCACGTTGAGGCCATGCTCTTAAGGGAAATAAATCCAGGTACATGTTTAAATACTTCATTGTTTCTCTGATGTGGAAAACTGAAAGTGTAAGTAAGGCCAAAAGTATAAGACAGATATTGTTAAATTGGCAGAAATGGTTTAAGTGAGGTGGGAAACTGGGGAGGGAGGCAGGAAGCTAAAAGAAAAAACTGACCAAAAAAGGATAAAGAGGAAACAAAGCTTTTGTAGATAGAGGGGAAGTGAGGGGAAAGCAACTGGAAGAAAAGAGGAATCGAGGTATACCCAGTACAAACGCCCTGCGATGAATGCGATCGTTATGCAGATCTAAAACATACCAATAAACCAATTTGAAAAATCAAAGTAAAATCTGTGCAAACACCAAATATCCCAACAATGCAAAAATATCCAGTGCTAGCAATGATATGGAGAATCCGGGCCTTCACGCATAGTTGTTGGAATGCAAAAGAGTGCAGCTGCCTTGGGAAATAGCGTCAGCTCCTTTAAATAATTAAAGACTGAATTATTTCATCCAGCAATTCCACTCTTAGGTTATGCACCTAAAAATTAAGAGTAGGCGCTCAAGTAGACATTTATATACCATTGTTCATATCAACATGAAGGGAGAAAGAAGAAACGGGGAGCAGAGGACATCAAGATATTTATCATAACTATTCCCCAGAGTGAATGTATTATGTATCACACACACATACAAATAAAAAAATAAGCAAATAAATTCTTAGAAGGGCTACTGGTATAGCTCCGTGGAAAAATGCTCATTGCACACGCACACACACACACACACACACACACACGCACACACACACACACACACGCACACACACAAAGTATCCAGCCAAAATTATTCAGTCATTCTGAGTCATTCTTCTTTGCTCATCACCATCTTCTCATAATGCTATGAATATGGATGTTTCCCTAACTTACTTCCTCTGACTTCTCTGTTCAGAGAGGCACAGTTGTCCGTGTCATCCCTGCCCCCAATGCTCTCTCTACTTACTCCAAGTAATAAATCTTCATTCTTTAAAATAATAACCTGACACAGTAGAAACCACTCTAGAGGTCCATCTACAGATTAATTAATGAATAAAATTGGAATATACCTCTAGTGGAGTATTATTCCCCTCATCAAGCTACAAAATTTGATGTATCACACAACATATTTGAATCTTTAAGATTTTAAGCTAAGTAGAATAAACTGTGCATAATAGGCAAAGATATGGATCTGCATCGCAGAACTTTTCCTGTGTCAACAAGTTCATGGAGACACACATGTATCATAGAGGCTACCCAGGATTGGTGAGAAAAAAGGCATGGGCACTATACCCAAATGAACATAGTGTCTGTTGTGAGTTTGAAAGGCTTTGGAAGTGGATAATGGTGATTATTTCACAACAGTGAATGTAGTTTGTGCTGCTACAGCTAAAATGATGAATTTTATGCTATATGTAGCATATACATACTATATATAATATTGTATACATGTATATAGATTGTAACATTGATATATATCATATATTATACCATATATACTATATATGGCATATATTATGATACCTTATAGCATAATGGTATATATTATGCTATATGCTATCATAATATATGCCATATATTTGTATTTATTTATAGTTATATAACATATATATTTGTATAATGTATATTATAGTATGTAATATATATTGTAGTATATACACTTTTCACATGATAAAAATTTTAAAATATATAAATACTTAAATTTAGTAAATAAATTAACATTGAAACAAGTGCCCTTCCAAATGAATTGAAAATTTCCCTTACTTTAATTAGCAAATGAAGAGAATGCAGGTGATTGATGTAAGGTCAATACATTTTTTCAAATATATATATATATTTTTTTCATGGGAATCTGTGACTAATGTTTATAGGAATACACTGACTGCTTTTATTGAATTTAATGAGAAATTTGGTAATCTAGGAGAAATTGTCATAACATGGTCAGGTTATTGTTGGTAGACACTTAGAAGAACATTAAGTATAACACATAAGTCAAGCAAATCTTTGGAAAGTGTTTTCCTTAGTGCTCATGGGTAATTTAATATAGCTCCACAAATTTTCTATTTCCTTATGGCTTGGACTTTCCACATAGGAATATAAGGCAATAGAAAAAAAAATGTAATCCACCAAAGCTAGAAATTAAGTGATATAAAATCATCAATACTGAGGTTAAGCTTACTGTACTGAAGAAATTATTGAGTTGAATTTTTTTGTGATGAGATTTGTGGGCTGATAATTGTAAGCCACATTTTTGCTAGTGTGGGGACCTCTTTAGTTAGCATTTGCTTTTCATTGATGTGTCCTGGGCACGGCTCACAGTGGCCTTTCATTTCTGTCCCAGATTCTCTCACCTGCATTTGTTTGGGAAGGGAAGCTTCTTTGTATGTGGCTTAGTACTCAGTTCTCTGGCAAGGGCCATAGTATTGTTAGTGACACCAGGGAAGCTCACATACTGGAATACAGAGAAAACTAACTGATAGCAACAATTGCATCACCTTGGTTATAGGAATAAAATCAACAACAATAACAGTATGTAAGACATACTGAACAATGACAAACTGTAAGAAGCAACAATGCACCACACTTAACCAAAGATAGGGGGTGTATGATTTTAATAAAAACACGAAGGTAAACCAAATATTGACCTACAGTTAAAGTACAGCAACTGTACCTCCACTAACAATGAAACCCTGTGTATGATTTTAATAAAAACACGAAGGTAAACCAAATATTGACCTACAGTTAAAGTACAGCAACTGTACCTCCACTAACAATGAAACCCTAAAGAGTAATAGTTATACTTAACATTCTATAGATTCATAAAGCTTAATGATTATCCTAGTAAAGACAGGGTGTAGGAAATGAGACCATATAAAAGTACAATTTGAAAAATTAAGTAATTCAATATGAGAAAGAGATGAAAAATTGAAATAATGGATCTTATTAAGGATTAAAAGGAAAATAATAGTGTAGCACAGTAATATCTCAGTTAATGGACATTTCTGTTTGCCAGCAAGTCTGTTTGCAAAAAAAGAATTTGGCAAAATTTTGCTTCCGCTAGCACACTGCACTGACTCACAAACACAAATACAGTCATCTTCCCCCAAATGGTAGAAAAATTGGTCCATAAACCAAGGTACCACTGTATCAGCTAAAAGTAACAGAAAAGAACAAATAAAAGAGGAGAAATTGTAAAAGAAAGCAAATACAGGAGAAAGAGAAAAATAAAAAGGGAAAAATTAAAAGAGCAGAAAAAAGACAAAAACAGAAAAGAAAGGAAAATGCAAACACCAAAAATAAAAATATGAACAAATGGAAAGAATGGATCAAAAATCAGCCCTGTATTTCCAAATGGTTGGTTTCTTTCCAAAACCTACATTCTATATGTATGTATGTATGAATTTATTTATTTATTGGTACTGGGAATCGAACTCACATCCTTGCCATGCAGGCACTATACCTCTGAGGTATATCCCCAGCACAAGACCTACATTTGTAGAATCCAGCAAGTCGTGGTTCTCTCTGCCCATCTTTACAGCCTTTGGTTTGGGATGTCCCTGCCCACTCCAGGGGCCCCCTCTCTATAAAACCCAGATTGTGGCAACTGTCCAAAGTGAGATGCAGCCGTATTCGCATGGGTAAGCAGGAGAATAACCCAATCACCAGCCTTCTTTGCATATAGGAAGTGGGTGGTAGCTGAAGACTACTAGATTCAGTGCCATTTCCTTTAGATTGGGCACCCCCGGAAGCCGTACTCACCAAGCCTAGCTTCCCACCATGGAATGTGGGGCCTGTTGTCTTTCCTGGCCTGATCTTGAACTTTAGGAGGTTGATGTTTGCCCCTCACGCTGTCCATCTCCATCTCCTGTAGGTGCCTCTCACTCTATAATGATGCTAGGGTAAAAGTGAAAATCTTAGTTGATTTAGCTATAGTCTAGTTGTTCTGTGGCAGTCTTAAGCAACCACTTCCCAAGTTGGGATCTAAGTAAACTCTCTGTCAGTATAGTGGGTGCCACACTGGATTTCTTCTCCAACTCTATCCCAACTTGGAGTCATTCTCAGAATAAATATGCTGTTCTTTCAGTTTAAAACAGACATGGATCTTTCTTGGGGCTAGTGCTACTGGCCCACCTGTTTTTTCTCCCAAAAACTGGTGATTGGAGCTTACCTTCTTTCATGGGGTGTTGTCCTTTGTCATTACCAATTTGGTTGGTTGATCACTTCCCTTGTGGCCCTTTGCTGAGGCATATGCAGAGCCTGTGGGGAGTTGGTAGTGTGACATGGCCAAGGCAGTGTCATGAGTTCATGGTGTGAAGTTAGCTTGGGACTAGTGTGGCGTGGTGCAGCTGCTACCCCATTGTGCCCGGCTCCTCATTAAAGGCGTACTCTTCCTCTTGCCTTGTGTGCCCCTTCACTCTCTTCATACTTCTGTTCTTCCTCTGTTTCTGAGTTTTTTTAAAAATTTATTCTTGTTAGTACATGTTTGCTCTGCAAAATGATTGCAATTATCATAGGGAGTTGGTACATGTGTATAACACACCTTAATTATTTTTTTCATCCCTTCTCCTCTCTTCTCCTCTCCCTATTTCCAGATCTTGATCTCTTTCCCTTTTGCAAAAGATCTATGCTCCTATTTTCCTATTTTCCAATTTATAGGTTTTTGTCTACAATGTGTAGTATGAAATTCAATATATCTACTTAGGTTCTATGTTTTGCTAGGAAATTTCTGCTTGATTCTTCTTATATTTTTACATTATACCTAAGCTACCTTGTCTTATGGCTACATAAATGCGTCAGACACATATCTGATAAGCACATTTTCTAGACACCTTATATGTCTATGTCTTTTACTCTTTGTCTTTCATTCGGTTTTTTAATGGTATGGTTATTATCTTATATGGCGGACAACATATTTGGAATTAAGATAGAAACAAATTTAGTATGATATTATGCTGACTACAGATGATCTTCACATTCTTGTTCTGGACAAGAATTTAGTACATATTCATCAGATTTGAGGCAAAAATGGTGAGATGCTGAGCTGGCTTCTAGTTCTTGATCTTGCAGTACTCTTTGATTCACACTTTTTTACAGGGTAGATCCTTTAATGCTAGGATACAAATGTGGTATCTCTACTGAACCTTATTTCTTTAACAGCTCTAGACCTTGTTTTGCTATGTTCCATTTTTTTTTTTAGTTTGGTGAATTAACTAATGGCCAACTTGTAACACCGAGTTGAACTGAATCAGCATGGTGCTGGGTGTAGAAGGCCCCCCTGAGGATTTCTGTGAACAGCATAAAAAGAAAACTGAAGGGGAAGATGGTGGGTGGTTGATTCTCCTGGAGAAGCTTGTCAAGCTGGCTTTCCTGATATGAACTCAGCTGCTCACATTGTTGGAGGAGCTTGCGTATTTACTTTCACTGAGGATGGCTGCAGTTCTTTTGCGGGGAGCTCTGGTTCTTACCTTGAGAATCGCTTCCTGGCTCTAGTGTAGATTACTCAGCTTGCTGGCACAGATCCTTCATCCCCCTGATGCAGACTTTCTAGTTTCTACCACTGATCTTTGGGCCTTTACTGTGCAGATCGTGGATACAGACTTTCATGAGACATCTGCGTGAGCTCTAGGCCTTCAGATGGATTCACAGAAGACACTGCCATGGACTGCTTGGACATGTGCAGGACACTGTTGTGGGATCCAGGCTCTCAAATGGATTCTTTGGGTCTCTAATGTGTGGAGGGATCTCCTGCACTCTTGTGCACTTGACCCTTTGGGTGACTATTATAAAATGATCCTATAAATTATGTGTCCTGTATTAAATCCTTTCCTTTGCAAAGCCTGACTACAACAGAAATGCAGTCTCATTATTAGTTCAGGCTGGACTTGAATTCGCTATGTAGCCTAGGATTGCCTCAAGTTGGCAATGATCCTCCTGCCTCAGCCTCTTAACAGCTGAGATTACAGACATGTACCACCATGGCTGGAGTTCTTATTTTAATTCTAAGAAGTTACCATAATTTTGGTGAATAAGTCAGCCTCCTATCCAACTTTTGAGGAATTATAGAGTAGAGAGATAGATCTTTTGGATATGTGAAGAGGGTCAAGAGATAGAGGAGCAGGGAGGGATAGAAAAGGAATTATGATGTACCAGCTCCACACAAGGAATGTAAACATTATGTATTGCAAATGGGTACTAGTTAAAAATGAATTCCAAGTATGTTTCTTGAGAACAATGATTCCAAATGCTTAGCTGCATTCTCTAGATCTCTTTCCTATGTTTGTCAACCTCTGTTCTTACTGTGTGGTCTTTATTTGATAATGTCAATAATAAGCATTTAATACTTTGGCTAGTTTTTATACTTAATAGCAATTGGAATTGCTGTTTGGATAATCTTATTGTTTACTACCAAAGATGTATAATCTGGGTATTATAGTTTGCTTTCTATAATTATTTTTTCTATTAATTTTGTTCGATTATTATTTTGAGACAAGGTGTCCCTATTTAGCCCAGGCTGGCCTCAAATTTTTGGTGATCCTCTTGCAAGTACTTGGGTTACAGATGTGCACCATCGTGCGCAGAGCTCTCTTTCTATTCCCAGCCAATTGAAAATTGTTATTATTGTGGATATATTAATATCCTGTTCACTAAATGTTTTTTGGATCATTTTTTAACATACACATTTTGGCTACTATTTGCATATTTTTTTCATACAAAACTTAAGGGTATGGGAGCCGGGCATGTAGCTGTTTCAGAGTGCTACCTAGCATGCACAAGGCCCTGAGTTCAATCCTCAGTACCATCAAAAAAAAAAAATACAGAAAATTTAAGGATATATTACTCAAAGTATAAGTGCAATAACATTATAAAGAAATTAATAAAAATATTGGCATATATTTACTTTGAATTTGTAATTATAGAGCTTTAGATTTATAATTTTTTAAGTACGAATTGTTTTATTTAGCTCAGTGTTTGTAGCGGTTTTCATAATTGACTGGATCCAAGATAGGGTGGCATAGGGTGGTGGGGCAACATTTTATGGTGACTCGGATGGCAGAAACAGCATGAGCAATGAGAGAGACAGAGAGAGAGAGAGAGACTGCATTCTTATAATTTAAATATATTTAAAGTACTGAAATTTCTGAAGGGACATGATTATTATATGTAATATAAATCATCGATACATTAGTGCTATTCTATTACAAAGCAGTTGCCCAGAAATCAAAAGAAAAAAAGGAAAAAAAAAAGAAAGAAGGAAATATTAAAGATGAAATGGGATCTTATAAAAAAATTAAAAAGTAAAGATATTGAAAGACATGAAGAAATTTGAAAATTAGAATTAATAAAAAATTATAACATGTTCTTGGATGACCTCTATCACTGGTAACAATATTAACCCTCTTCCAGTTATACTGATATTTAATTATTTGCTTCAGTTTGTCACTTTGCACGTTTGTACCATACACATTTATTTTAATTCAAAAATGTGTAAGCTTGTTAGTCTCGTGCTGAATTATGGTGCATTTATTTACCCCAGCTTGAATGGTCAATTTTCAGGAACTCTCCTGTATAATTTTTTGCTTGATCCCCAATCATGTGTCACATATTGATTGTCTGCCTTTGTTGCTCTTCCATTATCAGTTTGACTGGAAATTGGTGTTAATCCTTCAAATAATGTTTTATTTTTCACTTTTTCAAAGAAAATTTCCCACCACACAATAGCTAGGTCTAGGTAAATACAAGAGAAATACCAGGTGAATCCAATATAAGTACAGCAGGTGAGCAAAACGAAACAGCCTTTGATCCCTGAGGTGGCGCAGAGTAAGTGATGCTGGGCCGCTGTTGTAAGTGGTGCCTCTTAGTGGCTGCCTCAGATTGGTGAAATGTGTCCATCACTTTAACTTCAGGATGACACCTAGAAGGGTTTACCTACCCAATCTCTGTGGAAATTTGACGCCAGCTAAAACCACACAAAGACTACCTAGCATTTCTTGAGAGCACTACCTTCGTATAAATCCATTCATTCCTATGACAGCTATATTAATTTCACACTATAATCAGTATAATGTAAAGAAAATAATTCCTAAAATTCAAAAAGGTAGCACAGATGGTCTATATTAATTTTAGGGTTCTCTACATGAATAGAACCCATGTAAAATACATGTGTGATTATGCACAGGGATTTATTAGGTAGGCTTATAGGATCTGCAGGGGAGTCCACAGTGGCTGCCTGTGTCTGAAGGCCACAGCAACACCTGCAGCTCTTGGGATATCTGCACATTTCCTTCTTCTTTTCCTTCTGTGTTCCATCCAGGCCACAGCCTATTGGTTGCTGCTACTTACAACTGGACTGTGGCCTTGGCAGCTGTCTGGCCCCCACGTCAGTCAGCCACACACCTGGCCAGCTAGGCCTTGTTAATCCCGTTGGGTAGGGATGCAATGATTAAGGGCCAATGATTAAGGGCCACCCGTGCGGACAAGTCAAAGGTCAGATTTAGGCCCTTTTGTTTTCATGTGTTGTTCCTCAACCCGACCTTGACCTTTGGCCAGGCTCTTCTCTGCTTGCTGAACTTGTTCCATGTGACCTTACTGATATTCTGATAGAAAGTATTTATATCCACTTTCATTTCCAACATGTCTTAAAAATGTTTGAAGCCTCATACTTTTGAAGTACCCAGAAAAGATAAAGTTCAGTCCACTTCCCAAGGTGTTTAAATGTCTGGGACATTACAAAAGTTTATATACATATTACTAAAATAAAATTCATTTAACAAAAGTATATTATGAAAGCATTAACCTGTAACAAAATGTTCTCTATTAAATTTAGTTGTCCAGGAAAAGGAATAATAGTAAATGTGTACAGGTTTATGGATAACTTTTTATTATCTTGACAAATGAAATCATTGTAACAACTGCCTTAGGCACTTAATATTAACCTTTTTTACAGCTAAAAACCCTGAGTCATAGACAAAGTAAATTCTTCCTGTTACTTTGCATTAGAATTGATTTCACATACACACAGTCCAGCTTTAGTTTCTGCTTTGGATCTCACATCCTGCCGCTGACACGGAAAGACCAAAGTGTGCTGAAAGCAGTTATCAGACTAGTGGCTCACCTCTCAGCCCCAGCCCAGATGCTGGAAGCACGTCCTGATGGTGTAAGAAATGTTTTCAGAGGACAGAGTAAACAAGTGGTTAACACCACAGGCCCAGAGTCAGATCTTTTGAGGTCAAATCCTCAGTCACTGACAACCATTGAGACCATATGGAATATCTGTCTTTGGGTGCCTCATTTTTCACAACTGTAAAGTGGTGATAAAAGCTATCTCCTTGGATTATTTTAGGGCTTGAATAAGACAGGAGGTTCAGATTCACAGTACACTTTTACCTTCCCTTACAGTCACTTTGATGACTGCTTTTCGACTTATAACTTAAACTACATTAGTTGAATGAATGAGAGATTTCATGGGGGTGGAGGAGTTACTCTGGTTCTTGAAAATAGGAAAGTCTTAGATTTGTATGTAAATTAACTCCTAATAACTTCATCTAATTCCTACCACACAAAAAAATGATCACTCAGTTTTCAGAACAAACCACATGAAGGGAACTTCTAAAAAAATTTTTCAAACCCTCTTTCACTTGACAAAGACCTCCTTTCCCATCCTGCATTGCACTTAAATGGCCCAGAGAAATAACTACTACGCCACCACCGCTCACCTTGTCACTTGTTTGCTGCCGCTTTATTGATTTGCCCTTAACGCACAATTATCCAGCGCTTCACATTACCAATTCAGGCCCAGCTTCCCTCTCACCCAGTGAAGACTCTCATTATTCTCCCCACGCTAACTCTCCCCTTCCTTTTCTGATTTCCTTAGTCCTGTTACGCTAAATTAGAACTGTAGGGGCTGTCATTTGTTCACTTAAATGAGCTGTTCCTATTCGCATTTCTCCGGCATCAAGCATCCGTTTGTTATCAATGGCCACTCTTCCAAGCTCTTCTTTCTTTTATTTGTTAATGATGAAACCGTCATTCTCTATTTACCAACTTAAATGGGACACTTGAAGGATGCTGGGACCTGATGGATGATGTCTGGGAAAGATACACAGACATCTGGATAAAGATGCTAGCTGAGGGGCTGAGACAAAACGAAGCAGCAAAATCAACAGGAAAACAAAATAGCATAAAGGGGCTGGGATCTAGAAGCAGGATGAAACACCCTAGTGAGCGATGCACTTTGAGGAGCCCAAGATATCACAGAATTCGTCAGACAATAAAATTGAAAATATTGAGGAGCAAGAAGCAGTGCTCCAAAATATGCCCCTTCTCTATTAAACCGAGAGCACCTGGGAGAAAGAAACTCTGGAAGGGCTTTGGTATCTACCAAAGGACCTGGTCCACTAAAAAGAAAGGCAGTTGCATTCAAATCCTCTCAGTAAAATTTCACTGACCATAGAAAACAAACACATTACAGAGAAAGGGACTGAAAATCAAACACCACAGTTGCAGTCCAGAGGAAATTTGTCCCAAGCCAGAGGGCTCTGCAGTCTGTTTTTTCCCCTAAATCCTGTGTTATCTTCTGCAATGGTGTGCTGACATCCCTCTATCCGATAAAGAGATTATTTAGGCCTCAGCCATGTTGCCACTCAGAGTTTTGTTGGCTTCAGAGCATATTGTACATCAATGAATTTGTATACATTGTCTCTTTTTAATACCTCCACTGTTAGTTTGAGCAGACTCAATAACTGGACCTTTAAATTAACTTCAGTATTAAACTTCAGTAAAATTTTTCACTAGCTTCTGAAAAGATAAGGTTAAATGAAAGAATCTTCAAATAAAAAAAGTCATCAAATGTCCCTGTTTTTTCTTTTTTCTTTTTTATTATAATTTTACCACTTTTCCTGGTTAAGGGAAAGCATCAGCTTGGTATACAATGTCTTTTGACATACTAAGGCTTAATAAGCAGTCATGGGTTTCACCCTGGTTGTGTTTAATTCTTAACACAACTCTATAAAACTTTGTAATTTTCATTGGTGCATGACTGAACACACTGTTAACTCATCATAGGAATTTATTGTGTTGTGTGTGGCTTTAAGTTTTATCACTTAGAAATAAAGTGGAAAGTATTATTTGAGAGAAACTTAGAATAGCACAAGGTTGTGGGCCATGTCTTAACTCAGAATTTGTAAGTAGCTCTCCACATAATTTTATAGATATGAGTCATGAGAGAGAGAAGACATTGAAAGGGTACAGTGAATGCCATACAGATGCAGAATGTATCATGCATAAAGTAGAAATTCATTTACAACAAAAATTTAGTACATGTTTCCAACACATAATAATTGCATTTGTTTTGAGAATGTCTAGATAAACAGATAGCTAGATAGATATCAGAGACAGATATCACATTTTGATTATTTTATCCCCTTTCCCTCCTTTTTCTTACCATCCCCTTCTCCTGTTCCCTTCCCTCATCTGCAAAATGTGTCTTTTTGCTTGTTTCCTACCTTGTCACCTTTATTTTACCCATTATTTATACTTTTTTGATTTTCATATAAGATGTGTTTAACTTTCAGTATCTGATTTATTTCACATTGCATTATGATCTCAAGATATATCCATTTTCCTAAGCATTACTCAAATTTATCCTGCTTTATGGCATAATAGTTCTCAATTGAGTATGTATATGACATTTTCTCTATTAATTCATCCATTGATGGACATATGGACTCCTTAAAAGATTTTTCTATTGTTCATTGTGCTGCCATAAATATGTACACATGAAATCTCTGTAAGATGATTTCCTTAAGTCTTTCAGAAAGACACCAGAAGAGGAATAGTGGGTAAAATAAAATTTCCTTTTTTTTTTTTTT